>VZTZ01011558.1:0-102356 GCA_013400955.1 Drymodes brunneopygia | reverse complement strand
GGGGGGGGTTTCCTTGGGGTTTTTTGTTTTGTTTTTCTTTTTTTGTTTCTATAATTATGTGGGTCCAAGTCTTCAGGGAGATGACAAAGTTCCCTCTATCAGTTAGGATTTTCTGGCCACTGCTGAACTAGGAATGCCCTTTTAAAAGATACTAATTGGTTACATAGCATTTATTGTCCACTTGCCACGTGGGCTCACTTCTCAAAACCACAGGGCATTTAGTTTTGGAGACTTTGTCTAGTCTAGTAATCAATACCTACTTTTATACAAGGGAATCAGGCTTCACTCTTTAACTTATGTCTGACTGATTAAAGGAGGTTTTGTGCCTCCGGTTTTTTTAGATAACCATTTTGCCCAACATGTAGGGTGGATAGTAATATACAGAGCACCCCACACAAAAGTGATCTTATCAGTTCATGTAACACCTCTGTTTTGTGCGAGAGCAGAGACTATTTGCCTTGCTTGGAGACTCCTAGTAGGACTCAAAACTTGACCTATTCATCACTGCAAAGATCTGAGAAGTCTTCTGAGAGTCAGTGGTGATCTTGGGTCCATTTAACCTCCTGTCACCAGGATGATGTTGGGGCCTCAAGATACAATGTGAACATGAAAAATTGCTTTAAAGTAGAACTAAAGGGCTCAGCAGGGCTTCCTAATGCTGTCATTGTCTTGTTTGCTCTCACTGCACAGGCTACACTCACCCAAAGCCTGAGAAGAAAGATGTTAGCCCTTGTTTGCAGCACAACATCAAAATGCCCAACAACATGAACATTTCAGGTGTTTATCATGTATCTTTAAAAGGGCTTTATTATATCCTGTCGCTGCCGGTTGTCCGTGGAGGTGGTGAGGCGGTCAGGCAGCCAGATAGCGTCGGGTCCAGGGATTTCTTCTGTGAGCTTGACCGGCAGCAACCCAGCGTGTCCTCAGCAGCTTTGTTGGTGCTGCCTGAGCAGACGTGAGGAGGCTACCCGGGCAGGGATCCAAGCCGACAACTAACAGTATCCTAACTGGCGAGACAGTATCCTATAAAGGCTATTGCAGGAGGCGTCGCTACAGAGAGCGGCCCTCGGTCCTGGATAAGCAGACAAAGTAGCACACACACCCAGAGAGCTGAGCAACTGATGCCTGGGGCACCGGGATCCGAAGACCCAGACAGCCCAATGCATCAGACTTTTATTCAGGGTCCAACAACCGATCAGCGAGGGTCCGGGGAGGGATCAGGGGGAGGAACAAAGGGGAAAGGGCCAACTGGGAAGGGAAAGGGGAGGAGTGAGGGTGATTGACAGCAAGAACAAACAATGGGGCATCGAGGAAAACAGAAACTTCTAGAACCGAGGAATGACTGACGGGAGATCGGCAGGTGGTACAACAACTAAGAAGGGAAGGCCAACCCCCTCGTCTCTCAGCCCCTTTCTGGGCTCAACCACTCGTGGCCCCACCTCAGGGGTATCCTCAGTCCCAGTGGGCCGCCCAAATCTTCCGAGGGGGTGCCGGGGTTCTGGGTACAACAGGGGAAGGGGTTTTGGGAACCTGCACCACTGCCACAATATCCTTTGTATGTATCTTCACGAAGTGAAGTTTTCTGAATGGCACCAAGTTCAGCTGTGTGGGACTGCAGAGGGAATGTGGTTTCTGGAGTGCCAGATTTGGCTCAGAGGACTGTGCTGTTTGCAGTACAGGTGTAGTTAGCAAGATGAGAGATTATTGTCCCCTCCAAGCCTGGCCACAAGCAGCATCTGGGGCCCAGGGTCTGCCCAGGTGCATGACCAGAACTTGCTGGGCAGATGGGGAGGGTCTGGCTGTGGGAGAGATTTAAGACTGACATGGTTTCTTTGTGCTTCCAGATCTCCTTTTCCAATGCAACTCTGTTTTCCAGGCACTACATCTGAACCCTTAACACATCATGCTGCCCTGTTACATGTAGATTTTTGAAAAGTAAGTAATATGTCACTTTTTTTAGAATGAGGAGCGCCTGTGAATAACACACTGAAACTTTATGTTAGAAGCAGCAAGTGACCTGACTGACACAAAGGAAAATATAACCTATAAATTGACTTATTCCTAAAGATTGCATAGGAGCTGCATTAGAAATGGTTGCTTATATTCTACCTGACAATGTTAAAAGGTAGGGAAATACTCCCTTTTTATGGGTGTGATATTTTTATGGATGATTTTTTTTAAACAGACACTTTATTTGTGTGAATTCTACTATATAATATGTAGTTAAATATTAGGAGTACAGAGTGAGGAATATTTATTGCCACAGAGGAAATGAGTGAATGCAATGGAGTACTGACAAAACTTCTCACTTATTTTCTATATTTCATACTTCAATATTTTGCACAAACTATTTTATTCCCAGTCATGATTTCATATGATTTTAAATAACGGAATTTTTTAAATAAATATTTGCAATGTGAAAGTTAGGGGTTGGTCCATTGCCCCTAGAAGTTAATAAGAACTCTTGTTGATATAAGTGAGCATTACATTATATCCTCAGGGATGCAGTGAGAACTGAAAGCGCATGATGCACTGTTTAGGAAAAAGTTTTAATTCTACATATTCTAGACAGAAAAAAAAAATATATGCAGAAAGGACAAAGGAAATTAAAATGTTGCCATCAACTTTTTGTCCACAATATATCAGGATTTTTAATGAACTGGAGTATTTTGATTTTTAATTTTTAGAAATACTGCACAGTACAGAGTGTTCAAAAATTCAGATGAAAATATGGTCATATTTAAAGTATTTCAATTAAATGCCTGATTTTAATTTTAAAAATAAATATTTTAGACCAACATTAACGGAAATAGGCTTAATTAATATATTTAGAATTTGAGTGAAAGTGAGTAGGAGACAGTGAGACTATGCCTACACAGTCAAACCTTTCCTGATTTCTTCGAATAGTTAATATAGTTTATATAAATTGAAATACATTTTCTGACAAGCTACAAACAGAAAAAAAAGCTAAATTATTCATTGTTGTTGTGTATATATAGTAACCCTTCAGCTGTTCAGCAAATAACCACAGTATGAACCTACTGCTTTTGCAACATTTTGGTCTATATTGCTTTATAGTTGTGTATATAATAAAATAAATTATGGACACCACAATAATATGCTTATTAATATATTTTATTATGACTCACATAGATAATTACTTTAAAAAGTGAGGGATTTGTGAAACGTGATTTTTAAAAGTTAAATTTAAAGTAAATTTATAGGCTGATAACAAAAAGAAATTAACACAAGGATTCAGAATGTTTTGGTGGGAAGGGGGTCAAAGAACCCACAACACAAAACCTCCAGATCTAGATTTTTGCAATTAATATAATTTGGAGCCAAATATTATATTTTATTTTCTCTGTGAAATTCAAAGTACATTAGCAACATTCATGATATAAAAAAGAAAAGCTTAATAAATGTTTTTTACACAGAGTACGCACAAGTGGGTAAAACTATAGACTGATTAATAATTAAGATGGCTTGCTAAATTTGTCTTCTTAATTCAGTCAAGTGGGTTTCACTTTCAAAACATTTACTATGAGAAAAGGAAGATTGAAGTTCAGCATAAGTGGGGCAGCAATTCTGCAAGCAGTGAATGGTTGCTTGCAAGCTAAATAGTGCCATGGGTAACAGCTTCTGCAATTAGATCAGTGCATATCTGAAGTAACTGGAACCATGCATTGCTACAAAATTATTTTTAAAATGTCTTTTATTGAACTCTAGGTTATGTGAAATCAATGGACATTTAACTGTATGATAAACATCACCTGGAGAGTTTCATTCCTTTAAAAGCAGGTGAGTGCTTTTCAATTAATTTATTTAAAATTAATTTAAAATACACATATAGTTAATAAAGAGATTTGAAGAAGGGTGAAAGAAAAAAATAATTCACTTTCTTTCCAAATTAAGAGACAGTGGTCACTCAACCACTCAATTTTAGAAGGAGGCGATTAAAGAAAGCACTTATATTTCATGCTGCATAAGCTGGATTTCCAAGAGGACAGAGTCTAGGTGAATGATCTAAGAGAGGAAAGATTCAGAAATGCTCGTGAAATATGACACTAAATATGAGAATCTGGAGAGAAAAGAATGAGGGAAGGAAAACTCCAAGGAGATGGTCCAGCTAGACACGTCATAATCTTTTCCTTGAGTCACCCATCCCTTGATGGTCATTGCAAGGGACCTACCATTTTCATGGATAGACCAGAGCTGTAGACTAGCACTGGTAATAGCAAATCCTGAGATCTAAATGAATGCCATGAATTATTGGGATATTACTTGGGATAAAACTGGGTGTTACTTGGCATCCGGTGAAGTGATGGGCCTCTGAGCATGCAAAAAATACTAGTATCTATGCAAGTAAATAAACTGCACATGAAGAATGTCTGGGATTACAAAATGTCTCAGGAATGTTTACTTTACTCTTGCAACTGCAATGAAAGTTGACTATTCAGGTTATAAAAAACCTAGTATTTAAATGATCTAACCATGAATTTTTTTTAAAAAAAATCTTTCCGTATCTTAATAGATTACCAGAAGTAACCACCACTATGTTTTATGATAAATGCACTGAAGCAGAACTTACTGCGGTGTCTTCCCTGTTGGTATCCAGTGTGTGCCAGGCACTATTCCTGTGCTCAGAGTATATGTGTGATTTCAATTGATTATTCCTTGGCAATTGCAGTGTGATGCTTATGTGGGGTGTTGCTGATGAGAACCATAACATATGTTTAATGGAAGAAGCAGGTTGTGTTCTGACACTTAACCAGAGATATGCAAGTGAGCACGTTTTATGCTACAATTATAGAACACATGATTTTGATTTATTTTAGTACTGGACCTTTAACTGAAAGAGTAAAATATTAACAGTTTCATAAAATACATTCTGAAAAACCATGCAGTTGATAATGTATACTTTGGGCTTTCAGTGCTGCTTTTTTTATCCATTTTTAAAAATAGTATTTTTTGATTTCCTCTTTACCTCCCTCAGCATTTCCACATTTTCTAAGCTGCAAAATTAGAACAAGATCTTTAAAGACATTCTTGGTATGAAAATGAAACAAAAAAGACATATTCAGAAAGTTGCTTGCTTACTTTTGTCTATTTCTTTTCTTATGTTTCTAGCAGGGAAAGGGAAAAGAGGTGTTCCCAGCTGACTGAGGCTGAGAAGGTCTCAGTGGTTTCATTCTTTTATTCTTTCTCTTTTTCAAATAAGACTTTTTTATTTATTTATTTTTCCCATGGAGGAATGAGAGCAGAAATTGAAAGAACAGCTAACAGCAGTGCTTGAACAGTGAAGGAATGAATGAATTAGTGATGTATTCAGGATTTATGATTTATTCAGCCAGAACTTCTGAAAATCTCAGATGTTATTGAGGCATCAAATTTAATGGTTTCAGGAGCTGGCTTTTTGGGTGCTGAGTCTCAGTGAAAAACCTGGTGTTAGGAGGCATACTGGAGGTATTTTGCTATGAGTGTTTGTGAAAGCATTGACTGTTACTTTGGTGCCCGTGAATAAGCTAAATTGTCTTGACAGTGCTGTCCCTGGTGTGCAAAGGCACACAGTTTGGCTGGTGCTGTTGTCAGGAACTATATGGGGAAGGGACAGTGGAAAAAAAAATTCTATGAGGCTTGGAAAATGTATGCATTGCTGTAATCAAAACTTCTGTTTGTATTATTAATTAGTGACTACTTTAAAGGCTTAAGTTTTCTTTAGAATAAAAAAAACCAAAAGAATCTTTTCTACAGAAAACGAGCAGTCTTGATTAGCAATCAGGCAAAATAATACTAACATCCAGATACTCAGGGACTGTTCTTGTTCAGCTTTTTGCAGGCAGGAAAGGACCTCTAAAATCATAGTATAATGATGTCAAAACAAAAGGAAATTGAACAAAAAAGAGCCCTTGAATCAACAAGAGTTTTTGGCAGTAGTGCAGAAAGTGCTGACATTTATTCCAGCCTCCCAACCCTTCAGCATGGTGTGTGCTGTCCCGTGGTTTGTGGGTGAGACTCTTCTGTCACACCATTATGGCAGGAAGGACAAGGGGAAGGTGCTTTTTTTAGCATCTTACATACTTTCAAATGGAATATACAAATTAGGAAATGTAAGTGCCTTAATAAAAATATGTTCATAAAACAGATTTGGTTTGAAAAATTGTTGTGCTTTAATGCATCTTGGTGGCAGTGTTGAAGCTTCACAGCCAGCTATGGAAGAATGCCCAACATGGATCTAGCAAAGAACTTCTCCCTTTGCCACCCGCATCTACAATGCCTTAAAACAGTGCTTTCAGCTCTGCAGAAATGGCAGCAGACTAAGGAATATATTCTTCAGGAAGTTACATGCTTCTCCTTTCAACCTGACAATCATTTTCTTAGAACATCTGTTTGGTTTTATTGTACTTCTGACATTTTTGGCTGACATTTTCTTGGTTTTCTGTAATTTAAATGTGAAAATTAGTTAGCAAGTGAAAAACTAACTATAACAATTCCTATTGGTTCAAATATAATATTTTTTCTGGGTTTTTTATTACTTTCTACCAAATGATTGGATTTCATAGATTTTGTGTACATATTTAAACCCTGCTATAGTTTCTAAGAAAACTATTGTAAAATTAAGATTGAGAAATGTAATTTACTTCCGCTTTGGATAAGTATTGTCACAGTAGAAGGTGTTGCCATAGG
Organism: Drymodes brunneopygia; assembly: GCA_013400955.1. NCBI lineage: Eukaryota > Metazoa > Chordata > Aves > Passeriformes > Petroicidae > Drymodes > Drymodes brunneopygia. Next base: position 95,669 of record VZTZ01011558.1, on the reverse strand, counting down.
AGCTTAAGAGGTTAATATTTGAATGGAATAGTGGCATCTTTTATTAGTCTAATTTTTATAGGTGAAAAAGTTGGAAAAGCTTTCAGGTTAATAGAAATCTTCCTATGTGACTTAATGTACTTTTATTCTAATAAATTACTTAATGTAATGAAGAAGACCAGTGTCTTTCTGGACAGATCCTGTCTAGTAGTCTACTAAAATACCATAGTTATTTTCCTTTACGTGTTATTTCTCACCAAATGAAACTGAGCTACTATGCAGCTGTTATGGATTAATAAATGTTGCAGAAGAGTCTAGCCAGAGTGACTGAGTGATTAAAGTGAGAGGTGAACTTAAATGACAGTAAATGCAAAATAATATACATGAAGGAAGCAAAAATACACCTATTCAGAAATTATTTTTCAGGAAAATAATTTTTACTGACTTTAATCTCTGAAAATATCATGTCAGTATTCAACAATGATTCAACACATGCACCAGGATACTTTTAGGAAAGCAACAGTGAATAAACAGAAAACATACTTGTGTGTATTGCAATACAGATCAGGAAATCCCAGAAACCCTAAGTGTTGGAAAGTAATAAAAACTACCTCAAGTTTCTGTCTAAATGGGGGGTGGGGGGGGGGGGGTGTTTCCTGGGTATCCCCCATTCACTACTTCAAGAGATAGTATTTTAGGCTAAGGAAATATTTGGTCTGTCTCATTGCAGAAGTTCACACATCTTTAAAATTTATTATTTTAAAGAGAGATTATTAAAAAGAGAGTTGGACTAGATTCTTGCATGATAATGGACATGGTTCCTCTCCAACCTGCAGAACCAAGGTGATTTACATAAACTGAAAATTTCTCTCACCCTCCACCTTTTTGCCTTGGAGATTACTTCCAGACATTTCCCAGCTATTGTACCTTTATTTGCTCATTATGAATTCTGGTTTATGTATTTACTAAATTCATTCCTCTCTTTCCCCCGTGGTTATAGTTATTCTATTCTCAAATAAGAACAAACCATTTTCTTTGTAAACTTTCCTGTAAAGTCTTCTCAAATGTATCAGAGGAATATATCAGACAGAAATTGCTCTTATTCACAGACACTGAGAAGATAAAGTACTTAAGAAACTCCAAAAGACAGTTCTGACACTGCCAGTCCTATTTATAGTTAGCTTGCTTGGAAAAGGCACACTGAAATCATGAGATTTTTTTAAGAATTGATTTAAGAATTACTGTTACTCATCATGTTTTGAGGTTTGTTTTTTTTTCCTCCCTAAATCATATGACATGTATATCTGGAAGAAGGACTGTTTTGGTAACTTAAGTGGGGGAGATAAAGCCTAACAACTGAGCTTTGACTTATGGGGTCATGCAATGTGAAGGAGACCAGAATATAACTTTGGAAAGGCACAGGTGTGCATTTATCCCATCTACTCTATTTAACAGGACACTCTGAATTTGCTGAATTGTGCTCTTCATGCTATCACTTCCTTTCTGACAATAAAATTTGTCAAGATGTGCTGCCATGATAAGTGTTAATCTTTACACAAATTTTCCTAAAGCATTTCGTGTGTTCTCAGGAGACCAGAATTTTTATGTAACTTAATCTATAGTTCTGACTCGTGCAGTCTCATGGAAAGCTTCTGGTGAAACTGATGTTTCACCAGAAACACTCATGAAGAAGATTTTCCAGCTTCAATACAGCTCTTGAAAGGTAATATTCAACATCCTCCTTCAGCATATCCTGCTCTTTTCCTCCTCTCTATGCTGCTTTAGGTCTTGTTTGTAATTATTGTTTCTACTGTGTTAAAGCTACACAAATCCCTGGGTGATACAGTTGGGTAAGGCAATGTGGCAAATTGAGTGAAAGCTGAGATTTAAACATAGCTAGATCTTGTCATGTTTTTCATGCCTGAGTGTGATCCCCTGCCTCCTTTCATCCTTTATGTATTTGGGAGGTATAGCTGCTACATGACTCTTACTGCTGAATGGGGCTCGATAATTTTCTATCCCTTCATGAGCTCATGCAACCATCACTTTAAAATCACTTAAAATGCAAGTGAGATGAAAGTGCATTGTATTTTCAGCAGTATTTCACTGGATAAACTGATTCTTGAGAGTTTAAATGACACAGGTTCACCAACAAACAGGAAATGCCAAAGCTGGTGTTTTCATACTTCAAAAATTACATTAAAGATTCAGATTGCTAAAACACAGTCACCAATATATATGATGTTGCATGGTCTGTACATCTAAAGCTTTTGAAAATACTGGTGAAGGAATCTTGCTTTTCTTTTCTCTCTTTTTCTTTTTCTTTTTCATTTTCTTTTTCTTTTTTTCTTTTTCATCTTTTTTTTGTCTTTTGTGCACCTCTTATCTGTTTGTCCCTGGACCTCAACATCAATAACACCAAGAACATTGTTTCGACAATGCTTATACACTAGTGAAACCCAGAAATCCAGGAATTTTAATAAATACTAGTGCAGGTCAGTGACTTCAGGCAGATTCGAGCTTGTGTGTGTGATATAATTTTTATTTTGACTTTGAATAAACAGTGTAATGGCACAGCATTGTTGCCATTGTCTTTTCCTATTCTGCAGCAAGCAAATGCTACCATAAGATACTATTTTGCTCATTAAAGGGCAATTATTCAAATCAGAAAATCTGTCTCTTGTGCTTTTAGAATGCCCCAGAGTGGAAATTCCTGATGAGAATTGTACAGATGCTCAATGAGAGGAAAATCAGAAACATACTCCATATTTTTGGAACTAGGCCAAACTATTTATGTTCTTCTGAACTGGGACTGAGATTACTGGTGCTGTTGTACAAGTATTCACTCAGAGGGTGGTTTATATATAATATACAGCATAATTTCAAGGCTATTGCTGCCAACTGGGGAGTCTTCCAAAGAATTATATCTCAAATACTGAATTGCATTTGAATAGGATGCATTTCCCTGTTATTTCCCAATACATCCATATTCTATCTTGCCTTTTTAATTAGTGAATATATTGACTGTATATGTGTTGTTATAATTGCCTCTGCCAGTCTGCATGCTTTTAATTGTGGATAAATTATTTCCATCATCTCTCCCTAATTGTAGAAGCCTGTGTTTATTGCAATTACTACTGACTGCTGGAAAAGGGTCTGCCTAATCCTGAGTCTTAGCCGCTGTCGTATATACAGTTATGATATTGTTTGTTGGATACACCCTGTTCTTTCCACCTTATCTCTGCCTCACACAGATTTTGATCCTTTTGTTAATGTCTGTTGTGACAGCAACAAGCTTCAAGATTCCTGGGTTTTTCTACTATAAAAATACTATAAAATATCCCCCAACAAAATATTTTTAATTGTCCACATATCTAGATTGGCTTCTGATACAACATGAAATACTAAGGACATTATCAGTAATAGTGCTTTTGTCTCAACATCTAATAACATCATTAAGCACTAATATATTTAATAGTAATTAATTTAATATTTATGGCCATAAAATAAAACACAAGAAGTTTCACCTCAAGAGGAGGAAGAATTTCTTTACATTGAGTATGGCAGAGCACTGGAATAGGTTGCCTAGGGAGGTCACGGAGTCTGCCTCTCTGGAGACATTCAAAACCCTCCTGGATGTGTTCCTGTGTAAGCTCTTTCCAGGTGACCCTCCTTTGGCAGGGAGGGTGGGTTGGATGATTTCCAGAGGTCTCTTCCAGCCTCAACAAATCTGTGATTCTGTGAATTATACTCACACTATTTTCTAAAAGCAGTTTAATATAATTAAGCACCCATTTTATAAATGACAGTGCTAGGAAGGTGGTGTTTATATTAATTTTGAAGATGGAAAAATAAGGAAAACTCTTATTTATCTAAATGTCATGAGTTCCCCAGTTGAAAATGACAAACCAGTGCTCATCAGGGTTCTCTTACTGATCTGTACCTCTATGCATTACTCCTACTTTTCAGGTACAGCCTGATTGTATTTTTGAAACTGTACATTAATGAATATTTTGTTCTCTGCTCCACATTTAAATTGCCAGAATGGATCAAAAAAGGCTTTTTACTGTTTTCATACTGAGATGATATTGTTCAGAGCTAGAAACTGGCTGTGCATCTGGTTAAAATGTCAGCATTCTGATTATATTCCTGTTATTTCCCATTACCTCTGTAAACATCTTTCCTATGAGTTTTTCCAGTGTAAAGGGTAAGTTCTCAGAAAGAATGACTAACACTCTCTTTTTCCTTTTTAATACTTTTGCTCCTTTGTGCTACAAAACAAATCTAAGTGTAACATAAAAGCTCCTTTTCTTCTTTTATCACCATCATTCATGGCAGTTAATGTGGCAATTGGAAAAAGCCATTGCTTACACACAGATCCAAATTGTAACAGGCAAATGATGCAATCAGAACCTAATTTTTATATCTCAATTAATGAGCTCTTTATTTTCTTGGTCTGGACAATTCAAGCATGGCTATTATACGTTTCCTAGTGGCTTGTAATTTAGGACTTATAACCTTTTGTTCAAAGTTTTAGCTTCAAGTGGATTATAATTACTCATGTAATTGTGGAATTAAGTAAAAGTTGGATAACACCTCAGTCCTATTTCACCACCTGACCTTGCTGGGGAGAAGTGAGAGAGAGTAACAATATCAGATGTGTTTTATTGCACTTGAATGTATCTTCTTTATTCCTTAAAAACTGTAAAAGATGAAGAAACAATCACAGTCAGAAGAACATCTTGGAAAAAAAGAAGACTTAAAAAAATTGGTAAAGAAGGTGAAGATGAAGCAGACAGGGCTTTATTCAGGTCTTGAAAATTTTGTATTTAGTGGATACACAATGCAAATAAAAAATCAAACAAAAATATAAAATATAATAACAAAAATATATTTTCTTTTCTGTATATATTTTTTGACTTTTGAAAGTAACAAAACAACCCTCTTTACATTATTTTAAGAATATTTGCTTTGAAAATACAATGTTTACTGACAATCATAAGCCATCTTTATAAGTGAAATAAATATTTAAAAAATGAATCATATTATTTTGATTTTTGTTAATATATTTAGATATCTTAGAAAGTTATAGAAAGAAACATTTGAGGCATTATGTGACTTTTTACTGTTATTGAGGAATTTGGGTAATTAGAAATGGAAACAAGTTCAACATCTTGAATAAATAGCTTTAATGAAGAACTGAAATACTAAATCATTTGAGAAAGTAGAATAGATAGTATTTGGCATAAAAAAAAAAAGTCATCAACAAATGTTTCCTTTTCCAGTGGCTATTCAGTCTTATGAAGAGAATGAATTTTCTAAAAATTTTATGGCCAGATTTTTAGTGGTTCAGAATTTAGGGTAGTTTCTCTTAGTAATCTTTCTTAGCCTTCTGTAAATGTGTAAATCCACAAATTCCATAAAATATATGATAGAAGTAGTCAGCCACATATAGTTAGAGGTAAGCAGAAACTTATACTAATACTAAGTAGTATTCTAATACTTTAGCTATTTCTGAACAAACCTCAATTTTTGTTTCTGAGTCCAGCATCTTCAGGGACATGTCACAGATTTACTGGGTGCTCCCATTTTATATGTATTATTTGTGTGGAAATGTTGCACAGAAAGGAGTAAAACATATTACTTTCTAAATTAGCTCTATGAGGCTGATTTTGTCCCTGATAATGGTGAGTTTTTACAGTAACAGGCTTCTTGATTTAAACAAATGTCAGAGTTAATACAGTCTTTTCTTAAGGAAGAACTGCAATTCATAAAATGAGGGAATTTCTGAATGATGTTTTACGTGAGATCTTAACCTTTTGAGTTGATCCTTGTCAGTTCTTTTCAGAAGGATGAATTAGACTGCCAGTTATTTCCATTTTTCTCTCATTCTCCCTTTGCGGTCTGCAATGTTTTAAGCCTTGCTGGGACTTCTGCATTTGGTGGAAGGTTTCTTAACTAACCCCAATCTACTTTTTTTCTTTTTCCTCAATATGATGGTCTTGACTTAGTCATTGAAATGAATGACAAAATTACTAAAAGAACCCAAAGCATTTCAGTGCATTTTATGAAAAAATACCAAAGTTTTCAGATAGAAATCTACAGTGTCAGATCCCAGTTTGAAGGAGGAAGCCTCCAGAAGATATACAGATCCAAGTTCTACAGGAAACTAAATGAGGTAATTTGTATAGGATGTGGAGCTAAAAGATGCATAAAGGTGCTTTTGACAAGTTTACACTGAAGGAAAACTACATATAGGCAGACCTTCTGGGCTCATCCACTGGTCTCTCTGAACTTGCAGTCAAAATTACATAGAAATTGTTTCCACTGATTTGTATTTTGCCCGTGTAACTGTAGCTATGAATGAAAGTGAACTCTGCTTCTCTTCAGTATCCTATTCAACCTTTAGGAATGTCTTTTTAATTTTTTCAAAGTGACTGAGAGAAGGATTACAGAACTTTTTGAGGGCAAATATGCACCTCAACATCCAGGCCTATTTATGGATTTGAATGCATACTATGACAACATTGTTTCTTTGCTTCTCTTTGATGAGTTCTAATTTTTCTGTCCTGACTGTTGCTTCATTGCACTTTACAAGTGTGGTGGCAAGTTTGCAGCAGAGCTTCAGAGCACTAAATTTGATATAATTCTCTCTTGCAGGAATTCCAGTTCAGGTTTTGGTGTAGGCTCAATTTCAGCCTTAAAACGACACATCTTTAACTGGAAGAAGAATTGAGCTTTTTTTTTTCTTTTTATTTCTGTGTGCTGCAGTCATTGTACCAGCACAAAAACATTCTTGTTGATGAAGATGAATGCAAGACCAGAGCACAGAATTTTTCTGGGTTCAGGTCAGAGTGTTTTCACCACCTTAGCAATTCTGTGCATGAGGAGCCACTTCAAAAAGATTTTATCATTACTTAGAACTAAAGAGAACTCGAAGTGCTTCACATTCCCTATGAGGGTGTCTCACAGAATTGCACCTTAGATGTCATAATCGCAAAGGGCAGATGAACCTCACAATTAAAAATCACACAGTTCTGAAGTGTCTTTCTGGGAATCTTCTCTCAACTGTTTTCTCCTGGAGAGCTTCTCAGTACCCAGATTCTAAGATTCTGGAATCTCTTGAAATGCCTGTCATAACTTTGTAAAGCTTCTCCTTCTTGTTATTGTTGTGGTGGTTGTTGTTTTTTGCACTTTTAATAGAAAGGAGGAAGATGGCTTTAGGCAAAGGGTAAATGACAAAGAAATGTCATCAGGGCAAGACAACTTGGTTCTTACACCTTCTAACAGCAGGAATTTGCTAACTCTTGCTGTGCTCTCTCAACTATATAGAAATCAGGCTTCCTAGCCACAGTTCATTCTGTGATTTTCTCTCCATCCTGATGCTTTGAAATCTCACGAATTTTTTACAAGTCAAGAATCACTAGAAGTCCTGTCTTCAAGTTATGAATAGTCTGCTTTACGCCTAGCTGCCTTTACATGTGATTGTTAGTATCTATTTTCTTCTCAAAATATTGTACACTTTTACAAAGTAAAGTAAATCCTTACATTTTCTGTATATATACATATATATTTTTAATCTGGCTGCAAGTAAAACTGAGGAAGAAAATGCTGAAGGAGGAAAATTGAAGTCCCCATGATCTCTATGCCTCAAATAATTTGCTTCTAGAAAAGAGGTTCAGAAGAGTTCTTGAGAGCTCTTCCTCAGTTTAAATTCACTGGGAAAATGGAAATTGAAAAAATAAAATTTTTTTTGCATTCCAATTGTGTTGTATACAGCACATGAGTTTTCCCACATATACAGGGCTAAAACCTTCTTTATTTTTAGTACTGTGACCCAACCCAAACCATTACTACATTATAGGCTGATCTTGTCTGATTAATAAACATTATTTCCTTGATTTACAGTAAAAGCTGGTTAATTCATTCTTGGTTTATGTATGTTCTTGGTACGTTAAGAATTTAAACTGCAACCTAAACTGTGGTCTGAATTTATCCAAGGATTTGTTAACCTGAATAAAAATGTTGTTTACAGAAAAACTTGGGTTAATTAGGTCAGAATGAATACAGTTTGGTGGTGCCCTCTTTCTTACTAGGATGAATTTAAGTAGCTGTTCTCCCTCACTGCCCTTTCTCTGTGGTAGCTGATCAGACCACAGCTGCAGCAAATGTTTCTCCCTGTTTCAGACATATCTCACAGCACAATCAATACATTTCATGGTGTGTTTAGCTCAGACAATGCTCAGTTATTAGAGTGAAAAGGAGAAAGTATTCATGAATCTGAAATGCTTTCTATGTCTAAGAGAAGACTGGTGATGGCCAAAACCTTTTGCCTCACACAGTTCCCTTCACTGTGCCCCCCATGTCTTCCTAGTCTGGTCTTTCTGCATTTGTTTTCTTGTTGATTTCCCTGCTGAAGAGCTATTTGTCTTCTCAGTGTTTAAAAAAAATTAAATCTGAGACCCTTTTTTTTGGTGCGCTTCTCTTCCCTGAAGTCAGCCCTGTAACGTAATAGTGGTGCTTAAGATGTATGCAAACAAGCACGATTGTATGTGTGTTTATCTGTGCAGCGGGAAAAAGCCTCTAAAGAAGGTCATTAAGGGGTGCAGCTTAGTATAAAAAACCAAAAGTGTGGTGAGTTTTCATAAACTGTCCCACTTGGAGGCAGAATAATGTAGACAATATTCAAGGGGTCAGTCCCTCAGATCTGTGCTAGTAAGTTTAATGACAATTATAAAGTGGCTACCATTTGAAGAAGTGGTGGTCCCTGGCACTGTGCTGGTGCTACAATTGAAAAAGAGACCAACATTTATCTTGTAAAGCATATGGGAGTTTGATTGCTCCTTCTCAGAGCAATGGTTTAGCAGGTAACCATGAAAAATAGTCCTTGTGAGAACTGTATCTTTATGCCTATAAATTCTAGAATACTTTAAATGCGCAAGCAAACTTAAAATGTACTACTTTGAATGGAAAAGTGCTAAGTTTGAAACTGCAAATTTTTTTTAATATTTAATTCCTGTTTTCCCTTTTGGCTTTCAACTGTGACAAAACACCCCACAGTTCCAACTTGTAAATTCAGTCTTCAGGTATTTTGTACTCTATTCAGTATGTAATACATTGTTAGGAGCATGCAAGGGATGACTGCATATACATTTGTCCTCTCTAGCCCAGTGAGTGTATGCATTTCCTACAACTGTCACGTAGGGTAGGCTGCTTTCTGCTATTTTGAGGGTGTCAACTGTAGAAATAGTTTCTTTCCAACCATAAAAAGGTTACAAAATAAAAAGGAAAAATGGAAGCTTGGAAGAAATTATTTTTAGAGAACAATGTTACTTACTGTGTTCTCAAAAAGCCTTTTTCACAGAGGAGAAAAGAGTGTTGAGAGATAAAACCACAACACAGATGAGTATCTGAAATGAAATATAGAAATGAGAACATAGACCTCTAATATTGGGCTTTAAATTAGTCACCATGGAAGTCAGCATCTGTATATAAGGAAAATTTAAATTCATGTTAGCAGAGCAAATCTGTGACAGAGGACATAAAAATTCTGCTTGTGTTTTCTGTAGATCTTTACTTTTTTTTTACTGTGAACTCATGACAGAAACAGCCATTCAATAAAGAATTCAATCTTACATTTTAGCAGTTTAAATTGACAAAAGATAAATGAAACCAATTTACTACGTATTGGATTCATTCAACTTAGTTACAACCAGTGGTGAGAGTCTTCAGCTAGACTTGAACAGCTATTTCATTAAATAGGAAAGCAGGGATCCAAGAGACCTTGGTCATACTCTTTACTCCCACCTATTGTTTTCATTCACAGTTTTACTTTGCAAAAAAATCTATCAAAATATTTTATATTATTTTGCCTACTTTTTTTTTTTTTTTACCTAGAGGGGTATTCCTGTTCTTCACCATGCTTATGACTAGAAAACTCCTAAGATTCAGCTGGAATGCATTCAGGTTCACCTCATAACAATGTGTTCTAATCCTTCTCTTAATGACTTTCCTTGCTTTTCCTTCCTTGGTGTTGCAGAAAGCCTGTTCTTTCCTGTCAAATGTTGTTTAGCTAGGCCATAATTATTCAAATTCCAACCATATTTTCCTCCCCTGCCTCTTTTGCTGGCAGGTTTAGGAGGTTCAACATTTCAACATTTCACAGGTATCAGTGTCACAGATGTGTGACCAGTGATGCATTCATCCTGCTCTGTGTGTCTGACTGGAAAGCATAAGGGGAAGCTGGCCTTCAACACACTGCAGTATCTGTAGCAAAGAATGCATTGAGACAGAGGATCTTGCAGGCTGGGTTGCCCCCGTGACTTGAAAGATCCCAAGTGAAAACCACTTTGGAGCTCACCTGGAGCAGGTGAGCTCAATCTTTCATGTCTTGAGTGTCGTGTTGCTCTTTTGATATTGTATTTTTACTTGAAAAATTCAGCTGAACACTTTGCAAAAGCAGTGAGAGTTGCATACGAACTGTATTATCATCTTTGTGTGAATTTATTGCATTGATTTTTTCTATTAATAGTACATATGAAATAGTGCCCCCTGAAGAACATCAAAAATAATACAGTTACATCAAAACAATACAGAATGTTTTGAAAAGCAACTGAGTATTTGTCTAAATGCTTAGTTTATGGTGAATAGTTCAATCTAATGCAAAAATAACTTCTTTTTTTTTTTTTTCTCCAGGGATTAAATTAGGTTCATTTTGTCTGTAAAGATCAATTGCTACACTTTTATTCATTATTTCATACAAAAAACTGAGTGCATTTACTGCATGCATGCCTACAAGACCAGTGAATATATACTTTTAATATCAGAAACTTTGAAGTGCATGCATTTGCTCATAGGTCTGGACAACACATTGGGAAGATGAAAGTGCAAAAAAGAATCCACAAAGTTTTGTGAGCAACAAAATGTACAGAGAATAAAGTGTACCTTGAAATATTTTTCTAAGTAACTTGTCACTGTCCTTTAACATAAGTAAAAAAGAGCATCACTAAAAAATAACTATGTCATTTCTAAAATGACATTTTTTCTGTCTGACACTTTGACACGTTGGTGCAGTAATTCTTCCTTTACCCTTTAAGTGCCCTTAGCTTAATTTAACCTTGGCATAGCATCTCTTTTAAAGAAAGCATCAAAGTTTCCAGTCTTTCTGCAGTTTAAAGGTTAATTATGCACACTGCCAATTTCTGCAAGCAGCCAGTCTTTGTATGCTACTCTGGTATAAAGCTGAAAAGTACGGCTGAAGGAGGATACACATTTTAAAATAAAACTTGTGAAGTCCCCCTTTTCCATTCAAACAGCCTGCACTGTCAGTTTAGCTAACCTTTGTTTGCCTGTCACTGTGTTCCCATGATTAAATGTGAAGATTATAATCATTAGCCATGCTGGGGGTTCACTGTGGGTGGAATTTTGATGGGTGGATGACATTCTGTTTATACGATGAAGTCAAAATCAGACTTCATCTCTTCCAGCTCAACACCCGGAGGTCTCTAGGTTAGCTACCACAGCCTAGATGCAGTCGTGTCACCTGACTTTAATATTAAATACTGCATCCATGGCAGATTGGAAGGTATTTTACTATACTCTTTAATCTTTGTCTTTCCTTTTAACTGGAATAATCTAGCGGACATAGATGAACTTGATTTGACCTAGAGATGAACTGGTATTTAAAAAAAAAAGATAGAATAATAATAATAATAATAGGGGGGGAGACAGAGAGGCAAAGAAGCTCTTGTTTAATGTACAGAAAATCAGAATTTTTTAAAGTCTTCCATTATATTTTTTTCCTTTTTTCTTTTTTTTCCCCCTGTAGGTTAGCAAATGTTTTAAATTTTAATTTCCCTTTTGAGATCAGTCCTTACACTTTTTTCTTTAATAATCCTATTGATGGCTTAAGAAAGTAATGAGGTTTGAAAATTTTATTAGCATAAGAGCTCTTCAAAACATAAATCTGAAAATAACATTTCTGAAAAAGCTATTGTAATTTTAATTACAATTGCACTTCATTAATGTTAGTTTACTTTCAAAGATGTTGAGTATTCCTAATATTTGAATTAGCAGGAAGGAAAAGAAGACTGAAACCCTTTCTAAATAGTAATAGGAGAAAAAAAAAGCCATACTAATGACTTGTTTGATGTACCTGTTTATTATATGATGTGACATCAATTGTAAAACAACAACAAATACTATGTTCACTTTTAAGTATTTTATTTTATTCATGATGACACTTTGTTAACCAGTAGAGATTTCACAGAAAATCATTAAAATTTAACTGCATGCAAGTGATCCTCAAACTCTCCTAAACTTTATGAGATCCACTAGCTTAGTCAATTAACATTACAGAAAAAAAAATTATGCAAAAAAGAAAAAAATAAAAGGTTGTTTATTGGGCAGTTCCTTTAATTCTTGTTAGCTTGCACCACCTTTTTCTCTTTTTTTACTATCAGATAAATGTATTTTTTAATTACATTGCACTTAGATCTCAGCAATTTTCACATGTGCGCTCCAATCTCAGTTTTCCTAGCTTCAGTGTGAAAATATTAAAGTGAATAGAATTTGGAAGGAATTTCTGGCAGGTATCACGGGTACAGCTCAAATGGCAGATGACTTTTTCTGTCTTTAACAAGTGAATCTTAGAGGGCTAAAGGGGTTGTTCATCAGCACTTGAACCTCTGATGAACTCTGATCTTGCCTTTAGCCATGCAGACTCTCCTTCTCATCATCTTTAAACTCATGTGCTCGGTCAAAAGGGGGATGTGCAGAAATAGCTTCAAAGATTCTTTGCTGCTGTTTTCCAAGAAATTTAGGCAATCTAATATTTCATAATGTTATTTAGCTAAGTGTGTCAGAGAAGTAAACAATCTTAGGAAGCCTAAACCACAAATTTCAATTTGTCCTTTATTTAACTTGATTTGAAATCTTTCGTTCTAAATGCCTTCAGAAATCTGGTTCCTTTCATGGTTTCTCGCACTTTAAACACTGTCTGTGTTGGTCAAGTCACTACACTTACCTTGCTCAAATACATATTGAAAATGCACTTCTATCTTAACTTTTTAATAAAATTATTTGATGCATAAAAATCACATCTTTCACAGACTTTTTTGCCTTTTGGGGGACATCTTAGAATATACTCTGCAGTCAAATCAGTGTGGAAGGATTAATTCTGTTGTGCAGTATCATATCAAATCTGAAGGTGTAGTTGTGTTAAGTGAGTGCAGAGAAGTGGATCTCTTAAAAGGAATAGACTACCTTCATGCATGTGTGTGCTATGCACATGGATATGCCTTGATTCTAACTAATATGGAAGACATGAGTAGAAAGTGCATAGGAATTTTTTTACCTAAAATCCCATGCTGTCCACAGCATAGCAAGATATCCCATTTTCTAATAAATACATACAACGTAGGAAAAATGTTGTTGAAAATAGCGAATAATGTAAATATCTTCTGAAGATTTCATTATGACTATTAAATATTTTTATGAGGACTCATTACATTAAATCTGTGTGTTTGTGTAGAGCACTTCTAATATAAATGTCATCCAAGGGAAAAATAGAAGAAACCTGGTCAACATTTTCCATTCAATTAAAGGTAATGTTGCAATTATTTCTTCCATTAATTGGACATGAATCAAAATATAGTGATTTCTAATGTTTATAATGGTTGTAAAATGTTGACAGTTGGAGAATATCTCATTGACATAAAAAAGATTAAGGTAACAGTTTGGAGGCTGTTAAGCTATTAATGATAATGAGTATAAGAGATGTGTAACTAGCAAAGGTGGAATCCCATTTAGCTGTCTTCACAATGGGTTTCCATAAAGTAGATTGAAGGTAAAGGGGTTGCACTGGATTTGACTGCATGAATATAGTATCAAGGATAGATACATCTCAGTTGGTACTTAATTATTTAAAAGCTTCATATAAATAATTACTGTTGAAATTGAAAACATATGCACATGGGACCAGGATATAAATATATTTAACATATCAGAATATATTTTTAAGCCAGCAGTTCAGGGATAAGCTCTTTACCTTTTTCCCTTCCCCCCATCCCTTCTCCCTGAAGTCTTTTTAATGCATTGATGCTGAAGTAAAATAAAAATTGCACTATGAACTGCATTCCACCATAGTATTTGGAGCCTGATCCTGCTTCAGTAAAAGTCAGTGAAAAACATTCTGCTGATCTCCCTTAATTAACATTAGACACAAAATTATAAAGGACTCCCAGAAGTCCTCTGTACTTCCAGACTGCTGAAAGAGAAGATTATTAGTCGACATTGTGAATCCATGTATCTATGTGACCTTCCTTTTCTGTTTATTTTGAAATCCAATAATTATTTTGACTCTTTGATCACCTGCACTGTTATAGTAGAATAAAACTGCTACACAATATTGCAACATATAATGCTGCTGCCAAAAAGTATGTGACTAATTATCCTGCCACTTGGACTTACATTGAAGTTACAGGTGCTGCAACTGCAGCTCACAGCTCATCTGTTTCATGGCTTAAAATAGATGCTTAATACAATGGGCCCATTGACTAAAGTAAATTAAAATATTACAGAATAACATTTTTTAGAGTAATATGACTTTTTTGCACTTGCTTGTCATAATAAATACTTGACCACATGGTAAGAGTTTATTTGGATCTTTATTTAAACCTTGGTATAAGAGGTATACACAAAGCCTAGTTTTTACTAGGGGAGACAAAGAAGTCCAGAGTAAAATTGATTTTCAGCAAATTAAATTCAGTGTTTCTATCCAGCACAAGGATTCATAATGTAAAAATTTTTCAATCTATTGAAAAATTGAAGAAAATGAAGAAAAATGTCATCATTCAAATATATGGCTAAAGCTTTTTTCCTACACACAGACTTTAGTGAAAACTCTATACTGAATATATGAAAACTAGATTTCTAGACACACTATAGAACATTTAAAAATTATTAACTTGTGAAAACTTACATGATTTATCTGTTGCCCACACTATTTATGAAAAGAGAACAATAGTCTGTTTTGCTACCAATATATATTTTTATAAAAATAAGTTCTCAAAATAAAAAAGAAAAAAATTTCCTCTACTGGAATTCAGGAGATGAAATGAATATTTTCCTAGTGGAGGTTTTCTTTGACTGGTCTCTTGCCTCTAGTGAGAAGAAATTTACTTATTTACTGGAAAAATCCGCTACACTTGAAACTATATTAGAGTGATGAGACTAGTTTTCTTTGCTTGATGAGAAGCTTTGAACAAATTGGCTTCACTCTGGCTTTCAGTAACACAGAATTTTTATGCTGCCAACAGGGGATGCCAAGCCAAGAAGCAGCTGTTTGAGTTGGTAAGGTAGCCCTCATAGAACATAGACACACCAAATGAATCACAAGACAAAATGTAAAGAGAGAATAGAAAAGCTTGCAGATGATATAGAACAATATAATGCAGCCAAGAAAAAAGAAATAAAAGCTAAGAAAAAAAGGTTAAATAAATAAAAGAGTAATAAACCCCAGAAGTTTCTGTCAATTTCTGTGTAATTTCATTTGTATTTTTTAAATAGTTGAACTTTATTGTATTGATTTCTTTCTCTTGTGGAAGTGCTTATATTCCCATGCATTATGCTGTTTCCATTTTCCTTTAAAAACAAAGCTCACTTTATTCTGGATGAAAAAAAAAATCTTTTCGCATATACCATGGAAAGGGGGTGTATGTAGGTATCTACTTTGCTCAATGCCATTAAGCTGTGGGACCTGCCACAGCGTGCATCAAACCTGTGTTCACTCTGGTTTTGAGCACCTCTCACCTTCCCTGCCTCCACTAATGTGGAGTAAGCACCTTCCATCAGGGAACTGTGATGCACTTGAACAGTGCAGCAAGTTTTGATCCATTTGTATGAACTGTTAACTGTACAGTGGCCCCAGTCTTATTCTTCTGTATGGGACTAAAAGTCTATCAGTCTCTTCTGGAAATATAAGACTTTCCCTGCCCCTACCCCCCCGCCCCCCCCTTTCATTATTTTGCACCATTTCAGGATAATTTACTCATACTTTTGAGCAACCTTTAAGTTGAGGTGAACAGTTTGTGCAAGTATTATTAGATATGAACGCTACATAAATAGGCAATGACTAGAAATAAATTTCTGGTTTGCATATAGGAAGAATACCTAACCTTTGGACTGCTCAAATCTTCTTTGGAGACCCGAAGAGCTTACAGAACTGTGTGCACCATAAATCATTATTCAGTACTCAAAATCTGAGTACTGAAAAGCATAGGTTCTTTTTATACGAGATATGCATTGACAAGTAAATTATGGAAGGAATTGAAATGGCAAATGTCTATGGCTAGCTCAATAAAAACATTGCCATAATGCTTTGTGGTATGGAAGTAAATACACTTGAATTTGTAAATGTGTATAGAAACAAAGAATGACATCTTTTTGGGAGCATTAAACTTTATTGTAGGTCTATGGTTATAGCTGCACTATAACAATGGTGACTGCAATAGATCACATATATATTTAAGCTGGGTTTAAGCTAGTTAACTTGAGTACCAGTATCAATTAGTCATGGCAGCCAAAGGAAATATATTTTGGATCTTGGATGAGTCTTGCAGTGACTCAGTGCCTGCAGCACTGGTGTGTAACTCTCTCATTTCAGAGACTGAGCAGTCCTGGATGTCTTATCCAAATATCTTTTCCTAGAAGGATTAAGAGGCTTTCAGATAAAATGTACTGGGAGTGATAAAATCTAAGCAAATAACCAACAACTGGTGTTTCTAAGGGGTACAGAGATAGAAAGTATGCTAATAAAAATTCTATATTTGTAAAATTCCTGTTATTTATTCATTTTCACAGCCCAACTGGATCAATATAGAAAGAGTAGCCAACAGGTTGAAACTCAGGAAATAAATCAAGGAATTCATTGCCAAGTACAATTAAGACCAGTGACCTAAAAGACTGAAAATTAAGTAGAAAGCTTAAGTGTTTCTTCTTTCTCCAGAGCAAGAAAAGATGTTCAGTAACATGAAGTCTTGGAACTCAGTATATCTTGGGCTCTGATCATTGGCTCAGGATACTAGATGTTGCTAGTCAGTGACCTTAATTAGCCAACACTTTTACTTTTTTATAAATTAAATTAGAAGTAATTATATATGTCATTGTAATGTTTTTATAATGCAATCTGCCTTTGAGAATAGTGATAGAGAAATGTGTGATCCTCTTCCCTTAATGCATTCATCACTAAACTTCTTATTAAATAGACCTATAACATATATTCTACTGTGGAGTCAGTTGCAAACAGTAAATAGATTAAAAAAAGAATTCTTAAAGCTAAGGCGAAAAAGAAATGTGTGTAGCTTGAGAGCAAAGGAAAGGCTCAGGCAGGCCAATAGGACCCTGAAACAATGGAATCATCAGCTCTGCTTTACACAACAGTCTAATTCAATGTGTCAGGCCATAATCAGCTCCGTTTCACAGTGCTTTGCTCCATAAAAGCAGATTTGTTTAACCACAGCCTCTATTTCAGCTTGACTGAGAATGAAGAATAACCAATGAAGCCAGGCATATCTCACGGGTTATGTTATGGGCACATAGTGAATCCATCATTTGCTGAAGAGGCAGAGAAAAAGTGACAGGCTCATTCATGCCTTAGAGTCATTTTTAGGCCTATTGAAAATTTTAATCTGTGCACTTTGGATGAACTTCCCCACTTCTTAATTTAGTACATGTAGCCATGTGATAAAGTCTGTCTGCCTCAGATAGGGCAGACTTACTTCTCTAGGACATCAGCTCCTCCAAGCAGTTTTCTTCTATGGATTCAGCCTGGCTGCCTTGAACTTTACACAGACACATAAGCCCCATTTACAGGAGGACTCCAGAGTCAATTAAATGCTGAAATCACATATGCCTGAGGGCTAACATAACACCATTCCAGCAATATTTTTAATTTAGCATTAAAGATAGTGCACATTTAAAAAAATATTTACTTTAAAAAATGCAAGTCTATATTAACAACATGGTTCTTCTCTATCTCTGTATAATGTAAAAGGTGTCTTTAAAAAAAGGAAAAGGAAAACAAAATTTAAAAAAAGACGATTTAAAAAAACGTTGCAAATCAGCAAATTCAAGGAAATTGCTTATTTAGAAAGTGTATGCAGCTGTCAAATAAATGAAATTGTTATTTCAAATGGTGGCAGGTCAGATAAATGAGGTAAAAGCAGCAGCTCAGATAAATGAGGTAAAAGCATTGGCTCATTTCTGCTAAAAGATTTCATATTTGCCTCTCTGTGCCATGGATTGTGCTGCACTGTGCATTTGCTGTGCATGACAGATATGTTTGAAACACTGGAAGTACTGAGGAGCAATGTGTATAAACGCTTGACCTAAACTTGACAGTCCCGATTAGTAATATCAAGTTTGGAAAGTGGCAGCATTTACAGCACTCACGCACACCCCAACATTAGATTTTACCCTTTGCAAAAAACCTAAAATGACACGTGAGTTAATTTCTTAATGCCTAAAGTGAACAAGGAGCCATTCTTCTGAAATAGATTTGTTTTAAAAACATTTTCACATGGAATAGAGTAACTGCAGTGTCTTACATTCATTTTATTGACATCCCTGGGCTACAATATATTCAAGATGGCTGCACTTCAGCAAAATATGCAATTTGATGGCTCACGAGATTATTGTGAACCTTGGGAAAGAGCAAATCACTCTGACGTTAAAATTCAAAGAGAAACAAAAATACTTGCATTTTGCAGGTGGTAGAACCTTGAAAACCGTGGCTTTGTTTTCCTTTGTACTTTTGTGGCCATGTTTGAAGTGAACAGCTTGCCAAATGTTAGGTTTACATGACTTCACTTTCTTCCCTCTTCTGCCTAACCTCCCATTTCCAGACATTTGAATTGAAGATTAAGAGGCAAAGAGACAACTAACTGAATCTCAGGGCTGTGTGAGGAAAGAAACGATAATCAGCCTTGTTCCTTTCAAACTTCAGATTCAAATGTAGAACAAAGAAATTTCAACATACTCTAAGCCAGAATTTGACTGGTTAAATGGTGAAAAGTTCAAAGGGTGAGGAAGACCAGAGACACCAGTGAATGAAAATACTATAGTGAAACGAAACATTACAAAATTAGGGCAAAGCATGTCCAGTCTTGTAAATTTTGTTTGTCAGAGGCCTTTTAAAAAACACTTGAGCAGTGGAAAAATTTGAGTATTATTTTTTGACAGTATTTCATCTATCCTTTTTTGTTAAAAAAAATGTAATGGGTATAATGGGGATATGAAGGGCACTGTCAACCAGCATAATATATACAACATATTTATGACAGAATGAATTTGTTTCTTTTGCACTCATTACCTATGTGTATTTTTATATTAAAGAGTTTAAATCTAATTTGGCGCCTTTAGAATTTAACACATTTAAAGTTATTAATTTTACAATCGATTTTACAAGATTCCTGACAGGATTAATAAAATGCACTCATTCATATGCTCTGCCAATATTCTCAATTTCCATAAAGCAACTATTTTTGTCTGAATACAATAATTGGAAAAGGAAACTCATAAGAAAAAGTCAACAACGTAATATGTATAACAATAAGAAGAAACTCATAATATTAGAAGTATATTAAGTCAGATGAAAATGTTACAGCTGAATCTCCTCTTAGGCAAATGAGATCATTTTGGATAAAATCAAGAACAGACTTTCAGAAACTGATAGAAGTTACATAATCTCTTTTTGCATTCCAAAAATGTTACCTAAAATATGTATGTTTTCTGTTGGAGCCAAGGATTTTTCTCGTATTCTGCCTCACATTGTCAGGTAAGACAATAGAATACATCTTGAATAATGCTCGAAATGGCAATGTCCTTCTACTTTCTATGATATAGATACAATATTTCACAGGATCCAAAAACCTTTATGTTAAGAACAAAGGTCTCATTTCTACATGCACAGGCTGAACAAAGAAACGCAGGAAACCTGTAGAAAAGCTTAATCAAAATTACCACAGTGGTTTGGTAAGTTTCTGAAATACCAGCCTAAAATACTGTGCACATGACCATAAAAAACACTTACCTTCCATTGCAATTTAATCTGACAACATTCTTTATTAAGAACAGAATTTTTAAAAATGGATATTAGACTGTATTAAAGTCTCTGCAGTCACACATTTGTGCACAGACCGTAGCTAGCAATAGGAAAACTTGGATTAGACAGTTTTTTCTGTGCTAGGTCTGTGCCATGACCACCATTCTTGAGATGAGAAGTAACTCTCAAGTCTGGCTCTCTGAACAGTTCTCAAAACTCTGCTAGCTTGACATGTTCCTGCTGTGAATGTGTGTATCTCCAAGAGATTTCAAAGCTGAGAATAATTTGTCAGGTTGAATTCTTGCCCTCACATTTTCCTGTTTGACTTATATTCAGTTCTGAATAGCTATGTGTAACATAGACTAAAATAAGAAAAAGAAACTTAAAATGGCTAATATCTGTTAGCATTGTGTATTGTGTCTTAATAATTCTGCTTTTATAATTTATATTTTGACTTTTATTCTGCAAAAAGAAAATTACCCTAAAATTATAATTAGGTGAACAGTGACTATTGATATATTGAAAAAAGAGATGTTATTTTATTTGTGTTCAAAAATATTAAAATCATAGTATTTTATACCATATTTTATAATGTATTGAATTTATATTTTCCTTTCATAGATCTTTCTAATATTAAGATACTATTCAGTAATTTTTTTTGTTTGTGTAGCTATTACCAGAAGGAACAATTTTTATAGTCATGATGAATTTTACAGTCTGACAGATTTTTAGTATGTTTCAATGAATCAGAATAATTTTGGTTTTCAGATTTACAAAATTATTCAGAGATTTGTATGATATAATTTTATTACTTGTTCATTTTTTTATATACTTATCTGGTCTAGTGATCAAATTGAGGCCTTAGTTTTAGGAAGAAATGGATTACTGAAAGGATTTCTAATACTTATGCATCTAGAGATGAAATAGGGATTTAAAATGTGAATCTCTCAGATCAGACCAATGCAGATTATAGTATTTTAACTTTTTGATTCTTGCTCTAGGATTCACAAAGAAACAGTTATTCAAATTATTGATACCCTCAGACATAATTTTCCAGTTCAACTTGAATTCATTCAGGTCAATTTTGAGTGTGAACCAAATTTCAGAAACAAAGATAGGCTATAAATTCAGCTGTTATTAAAATAAATATCTTCCAGCATCACCTGACCAAGTTTCCTTGCTTGTTAAGAAATCAAATGATTCTTACAAATTTCAGTGCATTCATGTTTGACTGACTGTGGTACAGAACATGAAAATTCAATTACACAGTCATGGTTTCCACCCTTATTCTTTTAAATTCAGAATTCTAGTTGATTTCTGTGAAAGAAAGAAAACTTTTTTCCTTCAATCTCAGGAAAATTTTGTGCTTTCTGAAAACACATTAAAAATCAAATTTGGTTTAAATTGAAGCTATTAGTACATATACATTGAACACAAGACATACTCCCATTTTTTGGAACAAGATAAAGGAAATCAGTGGTCAGCAAAGCCACATGCAGCTTTTACCCAGAAGGCAAACATTTAGCACTTTCATCAGTTTCCTTTTATCTGCCTCTCTCTGTCGGTACCACTCAGCTCAGCCTTCGATCTGATGAGAGGGCAATGGTGTCATGACAGAGAATGAGCACTAATGAAAGTGTAAAGCTTTGGTTCAACAGAGTAGAAAATTCCCATCTAGTCAGCAGAAACCGAAATCTGAGACGATTGAGTTCTTAGTAGGTGTTGCTATTAAGCCCTTAGAGGTCCAGGATGATAAAGCTTGTGATCTTCTAAATATCAAACATTAAATATTTGACTTTTTTTTCTTTAATTACTGTTGTGGTTTTGTTTGGGCAGTTTGGGTTTTTTTTTGTTGGCTTGTTTGGTTGGTTTTTGTTTTAAATTTATGAAGGCTTTTAACAACAAAACCCAACATGTTAATTTTGTTATGTAGCATAGCTCATTAAATTACAAATACTTTAATTAACGATGCCACGGAAGTGCAACAAGTCTCAGTCCAGACTAAGAAATAATGAAAATCAGAATCAGAATTCCAGCGAGTTTAATAGAAGGTTCAAGTCCATATATGAAATCTGTAACAAAGTTTTATCAACACAGGAAACATACTTGTGAAATGTACAATCTGGGCACACATAAAATTTGGATTCTCATTTGCCTTGTACTACACTCACAACCTACTATCCTAGCTTAACACCTCATTAAATATTTCTGAGGACAATTTGGTGCTGTAACTATTTCCTTTTGAGTTCCCTAATGTCTGTGTAAAAAGGTAGAAAATCTAAAGAAATTGAAGAGGCTGCACCACAAGAAATAATGGATTTGCTGCTTGTTGCCTTATGACTAATCATAGATTTTTCCTGAAATAGTTTCTTCTGTGAATATCATGGGAGGAATTAATATGACTTGACTTAGCCCTATAAAATTTAATTCAAATTAATTATTCAAAGCTACTCATTTAGACACTTGCAGAGGTGTTTCCTTCCTTCACCTTAGACATTGTAAGTCGTTCACAAGAAAAATCTTTCTCTCCATTTACTACTTGAAGGAAGCCCAAGCTGCCAATTTTCACTAACACTCAGGTTATGCAAAATATCAATTCAATTAATCAAACATCTCTGTTTCTTCAAGAATTGTTCTGACTGCTAATTTTCTCTAGTCTGGCATTTTGCTGCCAGCTTGGAACTCCACTTGTTTTGAACACTCTGAAGAAAGATGAGAATTCTCCAATGTCCAGACACCAATATGGAGAGAGTGGTACCTGATATACATCAACCTGAGAAAGACTCAGGAGTAAAGCTGCCATTTAAAGCATCTTCAGAGAGAAAAAAAATCTCTTGAAGGCCGCAAAAAATAAAAATTCAAATTACAGAAAATTTTATATCATTCACTCATGGTTTTCTATTTTACCAATAAAAAGGGAACACTTAGGATAAATTATTCTTTTGGGATGTCTGCCATTCCATGCATCATTACACAGGAAATGAGGGATTTCAAAAAACTTTGATATTCTTGGCTAACTTGCTGCAAATGCTAGTTCTGTGTGAACCTTTGACTGTCAGCATTCATTTAGTAGTTAGGAGGTATTTGGTGGTCTTTCAGCATATAAGATCTCTTCTGAGGAGCCATCTTGCACTGGTAGTTGCCATATGTCCTATTTATAGCAGAGGTATTTTTAAAGAAAAAAGTAATTATATATGGATATAGATATAGATATATAGATTCTGACCAATACTATTAAGTTCCAGTTTTGCGTAACAACTATGGTTTTCATCACAGTACTAGATTATTATCAATTTCACGTAGGGTTTCTCTTTCCTTTTAATTTTTTAATTTCTTTAACAACTCTGCGACATTGCCCTAGAAACAAGTTACAGCAAAATTAAGATATATGCTTTAACAGCTCACAGGAATTAAGACTATGAAAAGATGTGTTTTTATGTATATTTAAAATACTATTAACATGCTGTATTTTTTTCCTAGGGAAACAAGTATTCAGATATTCAGAACCTGAAAATTACATTGTTAACTCTGCCATCAGCGATAATTTGTGACCACTACATTTTCTGATAATGATTCTAAGAATGAAAAATACTTGAAAATTGCCTTGATATGAAGAGTTTCAGATACTCAAAATAACTTATGATTAATCATTTTGCATTTCTAGGAAGACTCAAGATTCAGACAAGGTTAAAATGAATCAGACAAGTTGTAGCATCTCAGTTATGAAGAATTTCAGTAATGATTTTAAATACTTATTTTCTTTGGTAACATGAATCGGGCAATGGATCCAACTAACTATCCCAGTATAAAGCTCTACTTTGAAATTTAAAAAAAACCAAATGATTAATTAAAAATATTGAACTGCAAACAATGGCAAAAAAAGTCCCCAGTGATTTCAAGCTCTAGGTTATTGAGCATCACGTGATTCAAAGAAAAATACATGCAATGCTGCAGTGTCAACAATGTGGCATCCATTAACACTGATGCAAATACATTTTGACAGGTGATATTGCACTTGAACTTTTTCAGAATGTTTCCACAAATGTGCAAAAGAACCAAGCAGGCAAACAAATGCTATTCTTTTTATACTACCTTTTATGTTCCTGTACATTGTGTTCAAGGCCATATTGTATTCTTTTATAGCTAATGTGAGACACAGAAGGTCACCAATAGGGCTACACTCTCAAAGAGAATATTTTTTATTTTTTATCTTCTCTTCTACTCTTGGTAGCTGCTTGACCTATTGCAGGTTTCTGTTAGATGACAAAAAAATATCCGTCTGCCTTTTTATTATTGTTTCATTTTTTATTTATTTTTTATTTTAAATACATTATAAAAATAAAGGCAGATAAAATTCACTTTATGCTAGTGACAAATCAAGTGTTCATTTCCTTATCCCTTTAATAGTGTCAACAACTTCTGTGGGTGGATAGTCTCTACACAGACATTATCCACTTACAAATTTTTCATATAATATTTCAGTTATAAAAGAAAAAAGAAATGTAATTAAAATAGTCCAAACAAATCCCAAACCTCTGAAACAGCAGTGGACAGAACAGATTTGAGCTCCAAAAAATTAGAAAGGATTTTTTTTGAGATGAGCCACAGAGAGCAGCGTAAATATTATTTGATGCAATTCAATTCCAGCTTGACACAGGACAGTAGAGAGGAAAGTGCCTCTGAAAAACTGGAAGTGAGATGTTGGGAAGTGCAGTTAGCTGGATTTGCACTGAATATTGAAGCTCCTCCTTTCGAGCTTCAGCTCAGCTAAAAGGAGGTTACTGACTGAGATAAATCACTGCTATGTCTTTCACTGGTGTCCTTTGAATGGATTGGTCAGGAATGATGCATTTCAAAATGTGTGTTCTCAAAATGTCATACATTTCTGTGAGCACATGCACGACCTTTAGTAAGAGACACAACCGTAATATGTTAATTTGCAAATACTTGTTAGATGTACTGATGACAGCTGTTCATCGCTCACTGCAAGAAGGAGTAATAACAAAGATGCAAATACTGGGAGTGGAGTTTGTATCATGAATCATGTCCCTTATACGGCCTTGTTTCCAAAGCAACTCCTCTAAAATCTGTGGTATTCACATTTGGTACTGAGGTGTTTTGCTGCTGCTATGTCAGATGAGTCAATAATAATGGTGCTTTCCTCCAGCCATTTAAAATAGAATACATAGTTTAAAAAGGTGTGCTATGTTGCATTTGTTACGCAATGCACACTTAACACTTGTCCAAGAAAGGCCAACTTCCATTTCTGAAAAGAGCAATTATTACCAAGATTTTTACTGGGGACACTGTTAACTCACTGTAATTTGTACTTTAAAACTACTTTCACAGGGATCATTCTCAAAATGCATGTGCTGTTTCTTCTCTTCCTACACTACACAATATCTTACCTGATCCTTAGACCTGCTGACACTGGTGAGGGTTTCATGCAAGTAAGTATTATTCAGGGCATGGCTGCAAAGAAATGTTTAAGTGTGAAAAGTGTTGTGAGGTATAATGCTATGTTTTACAATCAATAGGCATTTAAACTGCCAATGTCTTTTGTGGTGTGAAATTCTGTTTTATCCAGCTCAAAGTCCAAAGACTATTGATTTGTATCAATAAGGTACAAGCTGTGGTGTTAATTCTCTCTTTGGTGTCTGTTTGTAGCTTATTCTGTAATAAACAGATGCTTTTAAAGTACATTATGACTGAAATTTGTACTTCTCTGTAAAGTGTTGTGGACTCTTATTTCTTATTTTTCTCTATTGCAGTAATTGCTACTGAATACTGTGAACTGCTACTAAACTCAGCACAAAAAGTATTTCCATGTTTAAAAGTGACAGAATTTCTTTTTGTAATATAAAATAACTATTTGATGTCCTTGAAGCCTAAATCAGAAATGTTTTAGGGGAAATTTTGTATAATTTTTAAATGTAAAAAAAAAGGGGTTTTAATTTACAACATGCTTTAGTTCAGACTGACTCTAACATTCCTTTCATGTCTGATTTTTCTCTCAGACTTTTATGGACACACTGTAATTACTATGGTCTTGCAAATTAAGTAGAAAATACATACTCTATGTACCGCTGTTTATCAGAATAAAAGCTCTGACTTGATAGATTCTGCATGTGTTTCTTATCACAGAAACAAAAAAGAAACTTCCATTGTAAAATATTATCTGTTTGTACAGAATTCCTGCTTCAGAGTTA
The DNA here is from genome assembly GCA_013400955.1 of Drymodes brunneopygia. Classification (NCBI taxonomy): domain Eukaryota; kingdom Metazoa; phylum Chordata; class Aves; order Passeriformes; family Petroicidae; genus Drymodes; species Drymodes brunneopygia. The sequence goes on along the minus strand of VZTZ01011558.1, from coordinate 69,380 downwards.
ATTGTATATTTTGCCAGAACTGAAATCAAAATGGTAGCATTTTCTTTTACCTGCCTTGAAATGAAAAAATACCTGCTATTGTAGAATATTGCTCACAGTAGACATTCCACAAAAAATGCTAGACAGGAATACAGAAACTAACTAAATTTCTTGCTAAAAAAAATTCTTAAACACTGTATTTGAACATCTAGGATTTTTCCAAATGTTATTTCATGTATGTTCTTACAGATCTTCAGCCACTGAGGTACCTAATAGCATTATTTACTCTGCTGAATGGATATAAACTCAAATGCATGTGTAATTACTAAAGTGTAAGGGAGAGGCCCTCCTATTGTCTCGAACCTCTTATGAGCTGCTGATTGGCTTTGATTTGAAATGTGTGTTTCTCTCGGTATATCAGTGAAATTAAAGCAATAAACTTACCACTCTTCTGCCTAATAGAGCAGGACAGTGTAGCAGTTAGACAAAAAGACCAGTAATATCTCTTCTATTTTTCCACCCAATTAAATAGAGCTGAAAATATTTAAGAAAACTTTATGACCTAGGCTTCAAGAAGCAATAGGAATGTTTTCATTATATTCCCAGCCCCCCCCCCAGCAGCACTGTTAACAATTAATCTATCTGAAAATATGAGGGAATAGCTATCAACATGATGAAAATCAGTCAGTTGCCACTGAATTTTCTGAAGTCTTGTAAAAATACAAAAGCTTTATTTTCCTGAATGCAGATGTTGATTTATTGAAGATAATTATTGAAGTGGAATTGAGCTGCTGCTGCCTGTTTGTATGTTGAAGATACTTATCCTGTTTTGTCACAAACACTGTCAGAGTATGAAGATGTTGTGTTTATTTTTTTTGTTTAAATTGCATCAGTAACCAAACAGCAGAGAATTTTTTACTTAATATCTGTTTTAAACTAGGTTCTTAAATGAATATGAAGATGAGGGTGCTCTTAGGTTATTGTCAAAGGTTGAACTACTTTCATATTCTTATAAAAATAATGAAGAAATACGGACTTCTGGAAAAAAATTATATTTTTTCAAGAAACAGAAGTAAAATGGTCAAGTCTTAACTCTGCCACTGAGAACTTGTTCTGTGTTGTGAATTTCAAGGAGATGATGTTATAAAATACCAAAAAAAAAGACTTTTCTCTCTGAAAAAACATAATGACTCAAAAAAAAATCTGCAGCACTTGGGTGCCTGATACTCTGTTCCTCTTTGGTGAACATCTACTACTACATTCTGTAATCTCTGTATCCACCAGGGATGTTCAGTCATATTTAGTAAAATAAGGAACACTGCCTGAAACAGGTTTATTATGTTAAAAATTTGCCCTTTATATGCTCCATGTAACAGGATAGAGGCACTGCAGACTTCCCACTCCCAGTTCACAGCTATGTAAGTGCCAGAGAAACAGTCTGCCTCTGAATAAGCACAGCCCCTTGTCTGTGAAAGTTTCCTGCACGCCTTTTCACGTTATTTAGCATCTGACACACTCTATCGAGTTTTACTTCTTGTTGCATTACACCACGCATTGGCATGATGCAGCAGCCCACCCCACACACTGATACACAGAACAAATTCATGACCAAAGCAAGGGCTGGGAGGGTATTTCTTCTGGTAATGACATTAGTAACAAATAAAAAATTTAAGACTCTTGAGAAGTATTAAGTTCATGTTGCTACACAGTAGCCTGAATTGTGTCAAAAGGCTCTTAGCACACCCCAGCCCCAGAAAGGGAAAATACATCCTGTTATCTGAGCTAACAGATGCAAGTGCATTTTATTCCGTCTCTTTGCATTAGGAAGCAGCCATTAAATAAAAGCAAAGCTTTCTAAAGTGCCCTAGAGGGAATACACATGGAAGTGTGCTTCAAATGCCCTCTGTGCTGTAAGTATTACTGCAAAGCTTTTTTCATACACAGTAACTTTTCTGCTTTCTCTTCCCTTCAAATGACACTGCAGTTGAAATGATTTAATGCTGAATTATTTGCTTCTGAAATAATAGACACTATCCTTGTTCCCTAATGATAACATCATTGCCTGCAACAGATTCTTTATGACATATTAAACAGCAGAAGTACCCTACACAGCTGTCAGCTATTATTTTCTGGATAGGTAACAATTATGGATTCTTAAGGTGTATACAGTAGAAAGAAATAACAAACCAAGCCACTAACTAACAAAAAAAAAATTCTGAACCCTTCTTGTATTATCTTATTTTTCAGAGTAGGTCACTGAGCACTGACAATAAAACCTAATTACTCCCAGTTGAAAAGTTCAATGTCACTATTATGGTATGACCTACTTTCTGAAGCTCTGAAATTTTTGGCTGGGTGGATAATGGTTGAATATATTTTTTCACTATATGGGCAACCCTTTGCATCATTTTTAATTTACCACAAAAATCTGAACATTCACTTAAATAAATTGATACTATAATTAGAAGAATAGATGAAAAATGTAGGTGAAGCATGACAAGCAATAAAGTAGTACAATTATGTAGGGCTAGAATATGTATTTATGATTAGAATCAGATGCAAATTCCTCTATATAAATATAATGAAAGAGAAATAATATCTTTAAGGAGTTATACTGATTATTAAAATGAAGTAAATATAGCACCCGCCATTAATTTCATAATAGGTATTTATGGACTCAGCATTTCAACATTTTTTATCTAATGACATTATTCATTTAAATTTTGATCCGTGCATGAATGTTTCCACTGCCCATTAGTTTTGTTTAGAAGTGAAGACATGTCATTTTGTGAAAAATGGGAGTTATTAGGAGTTTGTTGGACTGCTCCTGATAGAAACTATGAAATTAAATCAAGTAACTGGCTGCTTTTCAATTTATTTTCCCCAGTATCTTGACTGAAAAAAAAATCTAAGTGTCTTCAGTGTTTTTACACAGAGCTAGTCTTTGACCCGCTAAACTTAACACATTATCCTCAGACAGATATCCTAAAGAGCTGAAATATGAGCAAATGACAGACTGAAATGTTTTAAAAAGACGGGCTTTTGACACACAAGATAAGAATGACAAACCCAGTACTTATGTAAATAAGTGAATACTGAGTTGTTAAAATAGAAATATTTAAATTTATTTGCCTGCTGTGCTGTGGAAAATAAATTTAAACTATTATGATTTATGGCAGTACACAAGGGTGTGCTAATTTCTTTCAGAATCTCAGGTACCAAAAACAGTAATCGCAAATGTGACTGAAGGAAACAATTGGATAGACGAGGTTCACAGTGTATAGAGACTATTATTAAAACAATTTTTTGTCATAAACCATATGAATACACCTTTTTGACGAATGTATTAATATAAGTGGATTTTCTTTCAAATTTGATCAAACCTCCTGCATACGCCCATAGCAGGCACTGAACTTGTTCAAAAGTAAGCAATTTGACAGAAAAAAAATTCATCCAAGTGATTACCTAAAAACTACTTGTTTAGCTGTTTATTAGTTGAGACAAAGAATCATATGGACCATACTATGAAATATTTGTAATGATTTTGCAATGTGACAAATATCATATTCATAAAGTAAGGATACCAGAGCAGGTTGCCCAGAGAAGCTGTGGATGTCCATTCCTGGAAGTGTTCAAGGCCAGGTTGAATGGGGCTTCGAGAACTTGATCTATTGAAAGATGTCCCTCTCCATTGTCAGAGTGGTTGTACTAGATGATCTTTAAAGTTCCTTCCAATCAAGCACATTTCATGATTCTCTGGTTTTCCTACTTACAACTTGCCAGTGCTTTTTTGTCAAAAAAATTATTAAAAGCAGTGGGGAAGAGACACAAACCCAAATCTATGTAAAAAACTTATCACAGGTTTGTGCTTCTCTTTGCAGAAAAGAAATGTTTATAAATGTGAAAATGAAGAATAACCAAAAAGTAATGAATAATGTGCTCCTATATTTTCTGGAAAAAAGTTAAAAAATTATTTTGAATGCTTTTCCAAATTGAACTTTATTGGAATGATTCTATGTTTATAATGAATGATATTAAGTATCAAAAAATATAATCCAACAAAATAAAGACTGTGCCAAGATGATTCACTGAATTAATAGGATCATAGAATGGTTTGGGTTGGAAGGAACTTCCTTTAAAGACCATCTACTCCAAACCCCCTGTCAAGAGCAAGGACATATTTTACTAGATCAAGTTATTCAATGTCCATCCCATCTGACTTTGTATATTTCTAGTGATAAGACAAACATACTTTCTATCATTAAAATGTTTGTTATGATCTGGAAAATTCTTTTTGTCCAGGCTGAAGGACAGGGTCCTTAAAAATATATTATTTAAGGGCAAATAGTTCTATTTTGTAAAATAAAAAAAGAATCGTTAACTGAGAATTAAGAATATTTTAGCTTAGATCATAACCTAAAGAATACTTTGTGACCTTAGATCATAAGACATGTTAAACTGAAAAAAGACCTCCAAAGGATGATTTCATTGTTGTCAATTGTCTTTGGTTTTAATCTAAAATTTTATAATTCATAGGCTGCTACCCTCAATCATCTAAATTGATCCTTTGTTGGAGTTATATTAGAATGAAGTGGGGAAAGGGTGTGGGAAAAAAATCTCTCATTGAACAATTAAGTGTTGTAAGTAAACAGATTTCACTCATCAGATCTTATTTATCCAGTAATTTTCAAGTAATAAAAAAAATTATTTCAGGTTCCATCTTTCCATATCCAAGTCAAAATATACGTATAACTACAGTAATGCTATAACTATAGCTATGTAACTATAATGATCATGGTTCCAGTAATGGGATGGCAGCTTCTGTCCATTGAGACTAGGAAACAAGCATTCACAAATTAAAGTTTACAGAAAAAAAAGTCTTTGCATCTCTGTTCTGATTTTTTTTTTTTTTTTTAATTTAGGTGTCGCCCTGGTTTTACAGGGCCCCATAAGTTGTAACACTGTAGCTGTAGTTTCCCATGCTTTTTCTGTAAACATGGTCCTTGTTTTTCTTAACCGGCCGGGATTGTTGTGCACTTGTGGAATTGTTTTTCATTCCTTTCCCTGGGGTGGAGAAAGATGATTGACCATGTCTTTGTCCTGTAAACCTTCAGGGGTGTTGACTCTTTTCACCAATCCTTGATTGTCTTTAGAAACATATAAAAATAGGTAAATAAAGAGGGGCAGGGCTTTTAGTCGGTCCTGACTGAAGGTGCAACTGCTGCTCTGAAACCCACGTGTTTCTTCTGTTGCCAGCTGTGCAACATTTAGGTACATAGTCTGTTTAGGTTTTTCTACATATAGGAACAATACATGTTAGCCATATTTTCAGCAGGATTTTACAAGCCTAGACAACTAATAAAAATGCTAAATAAGCAAAACCCCATCAAGTATTAGTTCTGTGATTTGAAAAAAAAATGTTATTATATAAAAGATTAAAATTCTATTGAATATTTAATTATCTGGGGGAGGGGGGTGGGTTTACTGTTTGAGGTAAATGTGTTTATGTGTGTTGCTCCCTTTAACTGTTATGAGCCACGATGTTTCAGCCTGGAGCTGAAACCTGTCTTTGAATCATCTGAAATGAATCTACAGACAATCCCTTTAAACCACAGAAATAACCAAAATAACAGCTTGAAGCTGAACTGTGAGACCTGCAGTGCATTTTTCATTCTCTTTGTAGAGAGGGTTGTCAATATTGCTATAATCAATAAAAGAAAACTTTGTACAATCAACTTTATCACAGCTACCTCTGGTGTCTGAACAAGTTGCATATACCTTTAGAGGTGAAGGACACTATACATTTAACTACTTTTATTTCAAACTTTATTAATTCTTACTTCACCTGTGTCAATTAAGCACTATATTTTAAAATTAGATACTTTAATTACTACATATTTTGCAATAAAATTTGCTTTTAATTTAAATTTTGTGTGACATGATTATGTAGACACCATACATCTTCTGGTACCAAAATGTCCTTGCCATGGTTTAGAAATGGCAGTACCCTCAATTTATGACCCTCATCTCCTCTCCCCTACTCCCCTCCTCTTCCCCCCTAATGACTATCCCAAACTAGACACCAATTAGTCCTCCCCCCTTCTCACTCTGGGAATGCAGTTGAGAACTAAAGGCAGGAGAAGGTGAAAATTGCAAGCTGAGATAAGAACAATATTCTGGAAACAGTAATAAGATAAGAAAATGAACAGTAACAGCAACAATATAAATAACAAAAGCATACAAAGACAGGGTGATTTACATGCAAAATTGCTCACCCACAGAGCCCAACCAGACACAGCAGGACCCTGAGACAATGAACAATGGCCAATGTTTTCTCCTCTTCTCTTCTTTTTAGCTGATGTTAGGTTTTTTTGTATAGAAGTTTGCATAGTGACACACTGTTCCTGTTGTTGCAATAAATAAGTAGATGTATTTTTGTATTTTTTTAGTTTTAGTATTTCCTCAGAAAAAATTGGTGTCACTGTAGTCATATATCATAATACATCAAATTAATTTTTCTGTGAAAAATTTTGATTTGAGGTTGACTATGATTGATATAAGGTGGCTCTTTTCTATAAAAAAGTGTGTATTTTAATAAAGAATGTAGCATTAAGTAAATTATATTTGTCTTTGAATTGATCTTTCAATTTAAAATATTATGATGTTATTTAGAAAAACATTGGCTTTTAGTAGCCAGCATTTGTTATTTTGAATCAGGAAAAATGGTAGGACTGAGTTGTGTAGCATGATGCTAACCATTTTCCCATGGATTATAGGGGCTTTATTCTTCTCTCCATCCCTGTCTTCCAGTTCAGAGGTCTGAGAACCTGAAGAACAACTGTTCTTACTCTGGAAAACTGACGTAAAGAAGTCATTTGGTACCTCAGCCTTTTCCTCACTCTTAGTCACTATGTTTTCCCTCTGTATCCAGTAAAGGATGAAGACTGTCCTTAGCCATCTTTTTGTTGCTGATGTATTTACAGAAACATTTCTAATAGTCTTACATACCAGTAGGCAGATTAAATTATTTTTGACAATTTGTTGTTTATTAAATGATATATCAAGACTGCAATTTTTTGGCAAAATAATAAAGTTTATTCATACACCAAGCAATTACACTTGTTCAATGAAAGTGATGGTAGGACAGGCTGACGTGCAAATTCTGACCTTTTTTTTCCATAAGATCAAACTGACTCTGATGAGGATGTAGACCTGGAAAAAAAATCTTATTTCCTGTGGTTATAATTATTAGTCTATTTGTGTTTCTTGTCTCTTCAATTCAATAGTCATTGACATATAGATAAGAACTGACTTGTGTTTTGCCACAGTATGTAGGAATTATTTATCAAAAAATTTAACCCAGATAATTCAGAATGGGCTTCTGTTATGATCTGTTTATTTGAATTGCATCAGCAATTGACAGGCCAACCAGATAATACATTAACAGGGATGATTATCTACTATATATTGAATACGTTTATATGAATAATCATTTACAGTTCATACTACTTATAAACATATTTTTCTTTCATTTTAACACTAGTTTGCTACATCTCTGGTCCTGACTCACCTCCATCTTGGCAGAAGAATCATCGTAATGTGCACTGAAGCTTTTGTTGCTAGGAATTCTGGCAGGTATTTGCCACCTGCCAGTCCATTACTGTTAATCTGACAGTTTTACTGATCTTCTCTGTTTATTTCTTCTCTGTTTTCCTAAAAAGAATATATTATATTATTTAAAGATAGGCCAATGTCATCAGCTGTGAAAATATAAGGATTTGGAAGTTGCTACCTATATTTTAGATCTTGTGGACTTGTTAGTCTTGCTTGTTCTTTCATCTGTTCTGCACTTTCCCATTTAAGAGCTTTAAGCCCTATAACTTTAGGAGACATCAGAGAAAATGATTCCAGAATACTACCCAAATTGTTACCATCTGCAATTACTAATGGAAAAAATATTTTGGCACCTAGATGGTATGCAGAAAGTAAGAATCTTCAAACCGGATTTTACTATAATATGAATATTTTCTAAAGTGAATCATTACTCAGTGTTCGTAATACTGGAAAATCCATTCATGCTAGAGAATTTTTAATAAGATGAAAAGCAGAGACAATTATTAAAAAAAAAGAAAAAAGGCAACCTTCATTTTCTTCCCTAAAGAAACTGAACTTCAAGGATACATACTTATATGTAGCTAATAAATGTTTCCTTAAAAATATATATTTAGTGCTTTATGTTATGTGAGGTTTGAAATAGCAGAAAAATTGGAATGATATTGTAAAAACCAGTGGGTTTCTCACCTCGGGGGAAAGAAAAGGTTGTGGAAGAAAGTATTGTGAACTGGTTTCTTAAAAGCATGTGAGTTTAGGAAGCGTTGTTATTGTATTGTATTCTTTTTTAAAAAAATAAAATTCTTCATTCCTGTAATATAGAGTGCTGTCCTTCTTCTGGAAATTGAAATCTTGTTTTCCATTTATGCAAAAAGCTATTGTAAAAGCCTCTTCTACAGATCTTGAACAAGTTACCTCAAGTCTTATGAGATAAAGCTCTTTAGGCTTCGTTGGCTACATATGTACTCATGAGTGTGATAAAAAGTCATTAGGAACTGGAACTTACCTGTTTGCAATTTTTTTTGTTAAATATATTCCCAACACAATTCTACCATTTTTAAATTATACCTATGTATAATTTGAAAATTGGCATGAACCCGGTACCATTCCCAACAGGCACACTGTACTGTACTAAATCATTCAAATTTGGATTGGAAAATTTTTTAAACATAAAGACCAAGTCCATTTTGTGCTAGGTGTCAAGTTTAATTTACGAAAACAAATGTAGCTACCTGGAATGTTCTATGAATTTTTCTGCATTTTGTAGCTATTTTTGAAACCCTTTTTTTCTGATTTTTGCAGTTCTGCTAAAGCATGGGTGTCAAAATAGGATATAATTTTGCATTATTGGTTTCACTAATACTATTTTGGTTAGGATTTCTCAGTGAAATGGAAAGTCAGGCAGAGAGGTGGCTTCATCCTATAGCTTCCTGCAATAATTTCAGCCACCGCAGTGTATACAACTCAAGTCACGTGAAGAAGTTACTGCTTTCCCACTCCATTAAGTTCAAAACGCTTTGTTGGTTTCATAGCTGGGTACTAATGGATTTTATTTGTTTCTTAAGTTATCACAGCATATTCTAAATTATTTTTTTTCCATTATCATTGCCCAATTCTTATCCCTTCCAGTATTGTTTAATGTCAGTGTAATCTATGATTTACTCTTTGTCTTCAGAGTTGCAAAGATGTGTGGGCTACAGATGCGAAAATGAGGTAATGTTCTGAAGGACTAATGAGTTTTGAAGACAGATGAGAATGGGAACATTTAACAGAAAAATTATGGGTAGAAAAAAAAAGGTAAAAAAAGCATTACCATAAATTGAAGTCCTGATTTGATCAAAGTAAGTATTAGAGCTTCCTCTGCCTTCATCAGGGCCAAGATCTCACTTACCTTGTCCATTTAACATTTTCTAAAACCAAAGAGCAGCCTTGAGTTCAAGCCAGCAGGAAGCATGCTGACATAAATATAAATGTGGTTTTAATTAGAGCCAAGAGAATAATGGACTTGTTTTTAGTGAATAAAGAAGCTGAAAATTCAGGAAAGCTTTTTATTCATTTGCTTCAATTTAATTTTATTTTATTTTGATTTTCACATTGGCAATAAAAATACTTTATTTACTCTCTCTTATTTTTTAATATTTTGCCTTATAAAAATATGCTTTTTAAAATAAAAGGCAATAAAACCTCCCATAAGCTGTTGAATCAAAATTCTAATCTTTTTCAAACGCAATAAGCTTGAAAATATGGAATGGGAGGTGTTTTCTAAACTTTTTTTGTTTATTGTGTAGATGAAACATTTTATTTAGCCTTTTTTGTCTGTCCCAATGGGACATCAGGATGAACCTGAACTGTGTTCGGTGTACATTCAGAACGGTTTCATCTTCCTTATACTTTGAGTCATAAACCTATAGGTAAGAGAAAGAAATAGCATCAATTTTATTATAAGCAAAATGTTTATACATTTGTACTCCTACAATTTTGGGACAGTCAGCATTTGTTTGTGTGTTATTTTGCTCTTTCCTATTAACCATGAGGTATCATTGTTTTCATTTGGTATTGATTTCTCCATCACACTATTTAAATGCTTCTTTGTCTCAGGTCCTTCGATGTTTCTCCTCTGCTGGAGAAAAATGTTTCTGAGGAATGTCCTCATTTACCATACCCCCTTCTGTGTCTGACATTTAAAGTTTTAGGAAATCATCCCACATGCAATGAAGAAATCACCATACTTTAGGGTAATGGAAGTATTTTGGCTGGCCTCTTGAGGGCCATTGCATCCAACGAGCAATTCTAGATTTCTCACAGGGTGCTTGGGGTAGGGAGAACCCTGAGGGTGTGGACAAGGACAGAGAGGTCCCATGGCACCCCCAGGGTCAGGCACAAGGTACAGCATGGCTGTTTGCACTTGGCTCAGCTTCACTGAGAATATTTTTATTTTATGAGAAAATGTGAGGTAAAGCAATGTGAGACAAGTGAGAACCTAGAAAGAAGCACACCTCTTGAGGGAAAGCTGACCCAAAGATAGAAAGGTTCGGCACTGCTAAGGAAGGAAAGAAAAGTTCTCCACTGAAAGGTCCAAGGAAAATGTCATCAGAAAATTGTAAATCAGAAATACCAAGGGTCAGATACTCCAAGGATCAGTGGGGGCTGACCTGTCCCCACCAGACTGGAAAGTGGTTGGCTTGCAAAGACTCGTCAAGTTATGGGTCTACATCAGATATGGGGAACATGTAATATTTGACTTAGCAGACCATTTTTCCTGATCATTGTATATATTAATGAACAAAAAATTGCTTTGAATGCCTAAATAGTACAAATTTCAACCCAAACCACTCTACGATTCTATCATGCTCATGGGGTCTAAGTCTGCATGGTAGAAGAAACTGGAACAAAAATGACCTGATATATTCTATGTACAAAACTTACTACATATCACACGTGAAACTTCATTAGGATGTGACAATACTTTCTGTCTCTATTTCACTAAGCAGCTCTGAGGGCTTGTCTCTGACGTTAGATGCTGTGTGTTGTCCTTGTCAGAAAATACCTTAGTGGAGGATTTTGACATCTATTTTTCTGGGCAGAATTGTAAACGTAGGTAAATGTCAATAATAAGAAGCAAAATGCAGTCATAACCAGCTCTTCTGGGTAAGAGAAAAATATTTTGAATAGAATATGGTGATTTCTACCTGAACAACTATTTTGTTTCTCTTTTCTTCCCTCCTTCTTACCCCAGACCCTCAAATGATTCATGTACCTATCAAAAATATCAGTTCCTTGTCCTATCATATCCATTGTGAACACAATGAATGAGTCATTAAAATTAAACGTCACTTTTGTCTTAGATAGCATTCATTGGAAGGATTTGTCACATTAATATGACAGAACAGAAGAGAGGGTCTCCTCCCTTTTGTAATATACAGGAATAGAATATTAATTGGTGACATCATAGACTTCTGTTGACAGCACACCTGTCCTTGTAATTCAGCTATGTTTAGCCAAGTGTTTACTTTACACATCCAGTTATCCATGACTGTGAGCAAACCATTCATGTCTGAAAACAGTATCTCCCTTTTTATCATGTCTAGTAGCAAAACAGACCACTTTTATAAGTAGTATCTGCCCTTCTAGGAGCACATTTAAACAATAAAATGGCTTTGTCATACCAGTTTTTTGAGGATTTAGTGATTTATTTCTGAAAATAGACATCTGGACTCTAGGAGAGGGAAAAGTACAAGTCTCATGTTTATTGCAGCAGCAGAAATTCGAAGGCTGAAATGGCTAAAATGGTTTCTAGCTGATATTTGTCAGGAAAATTAGGTAAGAAATACAGTAGTTTGGAACTGCAAAAAGATATGGGTACTGCAGCAAAGAATCATATTTTTCTCATTCTTTTCTTTCTTTTTTTTAATATGGCTGTGTATTTTGAGACTTTTGGAATGCCATTGTTACTGAAAAACAATTAATTTACAATGAATATATTATCAGAAAAATCAGTTCAGAAGGTAAACACAATCTCTAGATATGTGATAGAGACTGAAAAGAAAGCATAAAAACAGCCGATGGTTTGCCTGTTGCATTCAGTTCTCCTGAAGCCACAGGGCAGAGTGGAATCCTGTGCTGGCAGAGACTACAGTAATACTACAGATTTGATCTCTATAATGCTAGGACACATTTAACTAAGCATGTGTTCATATGGAATCACTGTGATTAAAATACAAAAAAAAAAAATTAAAAATGCTTATTTAACCAATGGTGTTTGTTCAAGCAAAATAGATAAAAAGGCTAAGCCTTCATTATATTGAGGGTTAACGTCACCTGATGTAGGTTAGTCTACTAGGTTCCTTCTGTGGCCAATAAAAGATGATTTACTGCACCTAGACTTTTCATTTCAATGTGCCTCAGAAGGAGCCTGTATTGACACTAAAATGAAGCTTGTACTAAGATTTGAAATACCACCTCAAAGTGTGTGTTTCATCAACATTTTGACTTACGTCCTCTTTCCTGAAGAGAGTTTTGACAAAATCTAGAAGATGGCCTATTAGAAATCCATACAATAAGCTGAGCTCAGCTTTTGTTTTGGTTCTATTTCAGGTCGTAAGCTTTTATTCTATTGACTTTTCTTAATTAGTTTTGGCTTTATCTTATGCACATTGAAGGCCATGTCAGTATTAATACTTAACATCTTCCAGCACTGACGGCAGTCATTCTGTTGGTGCAGACTGGGAAGGCATGGCTGCCAATGTTCAAATAGAAGGAATGCAAGTCCCGTCTTACTTGGGTTCAACAATGTGAGGGTGGAAGTTCCATCACCCACCCATACTGTTCCTTTTAGCATGGCAATAGCAAAATGAAATTTGCTGTGTTAATCCTTGTTTAATGGCGACAAAATATGTGACTCCAAGAGCAGTGTGAAAAAGAAATTAGTTGCATTTTACTAATAAAGTGTCAAAAAGTTGCAAACATCAACATTCCAGACTTAAAAGGCAGAAAGTATTGTCAATGACATGGAAAAGGAAAAAAAAGGGAAATGAATCCAGTAGAACAGGAAATATTTTCTCAAGCAACTGCTTTTTAAAAGGAAAGCTATCTGGAAGGGAGAGTAGTTAATAATTACTGGTACTGTGTTCTTTAATGGAGAAACAGAGCAGATGAGGTGGGTTGGGTTTTTTTTTTAATTTCTTTTTTGGACTTTTTTTCTTTTCTTTTCTTTTTTTCCTTTGTCTGTTAAAGATATCACTTCTCTTGGTGCTAGGAAGTTCTCAAGAACAAATGTCAAATCTCAGTGGAATGGTTCAATGAATGAAAGGGGCCATTAGGTCTCTCTTGCATTGTACCTGTATAAATTATATATATATAATATATAAATATATTATACTACCATTGTATATCTTAACTTCTAGATCTCTCTCACACAGTTTCTCCAATTATATTTAGTACATCTGAATACGTTCTAAAATGTTTTAGTGATGTAGTTTATGATTAACAGCCATTTTCTTCCCTTACTTGTTGGAATAAGCCTAACGCATCCAACCAAATTTCTTTTTAACATGACCAACCACGTATTTTTTTTTTTTTGGTATATCCTTATTTAGTGCAAATTTACCATCCAAGTGTAAAAACAGAGTGAATAACTGATATGTACCTATGCTGGGATTAGAGTTTTCTTTTCTCCTCTTGAATATGGCAGTGCAGTGTTATAAAGCTTTCCATGAGCAGGCACTTTGATTTTCCTTGAGTGAATGTGTACATGAATACATGCATTAATCAGTCATATGAGAGAACAAACAGCTAAATTTCAAAAGGTGTTAATAAGAAAAAATCCCATGGAGGTCAATGGCAAGTTCCTGAGGCATAAGTCTTCATGAGCAGAAAATTTTTAAATACTTCACAGGTCTGATGAATCACACTGGATGTAATTAAGTCATGGCCAATACCTTAATAAATCACTGAGGATACTATTGTTGCCTTTTCCCCCAACCTAGAAAAGAAACTTGAGATCATTTTAGCAAGGAGGTAATATAAAAGGGGATCTTTATTTTGAAGGTCTTCAGGAGCATTTATGGAAAGGTGTCCATAAAAGCCCACCCCGTCCAGGGGTGAGTACATATTTATAGGTTTTAGGAAATTAGCATAATTGATAAAAGCACCAATTAGGAGGACAAGTGGTGATTCAATTCTCCCCCCAGGTCCAGTCCCTTCCCTGGAGCCCCCCTCTCAGCACTGGTTGTACTTTATTTATGAAAACGTACCTCAGAGTTGTTCTGGGCCTTGGTTCCCAGAAAGAACCGAGATAGGACAGGGCCTTGTACCCCCCGAGACTTGGAGCTCTGGAATTTGTTTTATCTTTCTGCTTAGGGAAAGGCCATGGAAAAGTACTGGAAAAACTAGCTACTGATACAATAGGCTACAGAGCTACAAATATATGTGCAAAGAGTACAGAGAACATATAAAAGAAAAAAGGCAGAAACCAAACAGCATCACTATTATTGGTTTTAATAATTTACATGTTGATAACCATGCATTAATCACTCTTACCTTAAAGTATTAAAGATGGTTTTACCGAAAAGTAGACCAAAATTATCCAATAGATTGATATTATATGAAGTGTGGAAGAAACCACTAATAGTTACAACAAAGTCATCAAAATACAATGATAAATACATTATAAGCTAAATTTGGTTTTCAAAATGTCTCAGATTTTATAAATTTGTTTTATTTAAGGTACCATAAAACCACTTAATGGAAATTGTGTGGTTTGATGAAACTCCCAGGAGTTTTTTGCCTCAGGATAATTTTAGGCAAATAAAAATAGTTTAGGGAACATTACAAGTAGCTTTAGAGGGCATTACTAGTGTAAAAATATTTTCTTTTTGAAACAGACCAGAGCAAGATTGTTTCATTGTATGTTAATTCCTGTCTCTGATTTTCTAATATCGATAAATCGTATGTACAGAAATGTTCTACAATCATTGCTGTGCTAAGGAGAATGGAAGGATATATACAGATATCCCCTGAGCAATGAAACATTGCCAAGTTCAGATAAAATATTTTCATTACTGGAAATAAAATAAGTTGCTCTTTTATAGGGATAAGTAGCAAATTCAAAGCTATATTCCACTGCATAGCTACATGATAATATGTGGCTTTTGGATATAGAAAAATATATAAGGATTCAGGAAAGCTTAAAAAGGAAATACCTTTTTTTGCATTGCTGATAATTGTGGTGATTCAGTAAATACTAGGGATGAAATGAGCTTCATGCTGAAGGAAAACAGAGGTTGTGTAGAAATGGAAACTCAGCTTTCCTGGAAGATCCAAAGTTGTTGAAAAATTAGACCTGCATCTGCATATCATAAATCCTGAAGACAATGCAGAACAGTACATTTTACACATTTTTTCCCCATCCTTTCTGTTTATGTTAAATGTATCATAGTTAAAAAGAAAAGAGACTTTATGGAACTCCATGTTAAACTAGCAAATTTGTATAAAACATATGAGCAATTAATTGGTAAAAGTAGTTGTGTTTAAAACACAAGTATTAACATTCTTCTGCATGAAAATCAGTGACAGTACAATGCTGACAGAGACAATATAGGCTTTATAATCCTCCCTCCCCAGATGCCACCTGGCACGTGGGATTGCTCCAGTCAGCTCTGAGTGGAGACCACCAGGGTCCCAAGTTGGTTGCTGCAGACTCAGGCAGCACTGGTGCCTCTCCGTGGGGCTGGGGTCGATGGTGTGATGTTGGCAGAAGGTGTGTCCTGGTGGGGGCTTGGAGGTCCCCCAGAAGGCGCTGCTGATGAGATTGGGTTCAGTGTATGAACTCGTGTACTGTGGAAAGTGAGATGGGAACACATGGAAAACATGTTCATTCTCCAGTCAAGCAAGGATTCTGTTTGATAGTAGAATTTAGGATTTGCTTTAAAATAGGAATTAGTCCTTCACTGATACGTTACAAGATAACTTTATCTAATTCCTTTGGGAAGGCAAGTGGTTACTGCTGCATATGCTTTTGGCTACCATGAGGAAGACAAACGGCTTCTTGCTTTTTACTTTTAGAAGTTTCTAAAGTGCTGTAAAATTGTGAAACCCCAAAATCACTAGTGATACTTACATTGTCCAAATGAAAAGGAACATTTCCTCATCACTACCACAGAAATAATGTGCTTGCATGTGTTTAAATAGGGGTTTTGAGATGTTGACTTAGTTTTTTTTTCTTTCAATTTTGGTTACTTGTTATTCCTAGTTGCAGTCTGAAATAATAGAAAGCATTCTTTTAAAAATACAATTTACGAGTCAGAGAAAAGAAACTGAAGAAAAGTGGCATATAATTATCCACGTATAATTGGAGAATACAATAGACATATTGGTTGCAGGTGGCTGACAGTAAGATAGCTAAGATGAAGTAAACACTATTAGCAAAGTTTCAATTATTAAGTGTTGCATGCAAAATTAGTATGTGACAAAAGAATCACAAACTAAGGAATCAATATGAAGAAAACTAAACAAAGTAACCAAGTTGTTGCTGTGTTTTATATTATCAGAGTCTTTTTGTGACAAGACTCTCGTGTTTGATTTGGTTGCCTGATCGATGGTGTGAGACCATTAACCAGCCTAAGAAAGAGGTTTGCAGAGTCCAAAAGAGTCCTTTCAAGATCGAAGAAAAACACTAAAGTGGTCAGCATTGATAAAAACTCACTTACACCCACCCGGAAAGTAGACATATGGTGATAGACTGTAGTCTAAAATTAATGTTTTGTCTTAATGGTTCTTGTTCACAGAAATGTGTAAAGCTGTTGACTTTGCTTTAGAACCACTTGGTGCCTTGCCTTGCTGGAATAGTCATATTATAGAGATTTATATTTTATAGGGCCTACATCATATTCTATGGAATTTATGAGCCTTTTGATACCAAGTAAGCCACAGAGAAACCAATTTTGGGAGCACCAAAATTTCAGCCTTTTGGAACAGATTTTGGCTAGCAAGACTGGGTTTTTTTCTCTTCCAGCTGACAGACTGAGGTGGATATTTGCAAAATTCATGGCATTATGTCTTTCAGCCTGGCTAAAGGACACTATAACATAGAGCCAGCTCAGCCAGCTCGACTCATGCTGAGCTAGGAAAGGAATGAACAGAAAACAGAGCTTAGACAGGTAGGCTGTGATGGCAGGCAACAACACAGCCACCTCTTGCAGCACTTTTGCATGGACTTGGGGCTGATTACCCCACTACTGGACCTGATATGGAAAGGCTGAAAACAACAATGCTTCCTAGCCAGGATTTCTGTGTAGCCTTTTTAGAATGAGGAAGACCTACTCTATGTTAGTCTGAGTGTTAAGGACCTCTGTCCTCCACTGTAGAGGACAAATGTGCCTCAAGGTACCTGTCATTCTCAGGATCACTGCTGACATTTTCACAGTATTTGCTCTACTTGTTGATACAATATCAGGCTGTTAGAACTCTCTTGACAGCCCCAAGTAAGTCATAGGGATCATTATAAAGAGTCTTGTGAGACTGTAGGAGAGTGTGGAGCTGACACAGTGGTCTCAGACCAGTCTTAAGGATAACTTTTATCAGTTATTGTGAGATAACACAATTCTCAAATGCTGTTGAAAACCTCACATTTTCAATTGAACATTATGATAAAAAAGAAGAAATTGGAATGTGCTTCCTTTCTCCCAGTGAGATTATTTTCAATATCCTATTATTTCTCCTATATAGAAGATTTTAAACAGCTGTGTGATACAATTTGAATTAGCTGAAACATAACATTTGACCTAACCTCATTAAAAGTGATTATAAAAATAAATTAAGATCTCTTTCCAATATTTAGAAGGTGAGGGCTAACACCCAAAGTATTTTGAAAAAAAAGATAGATGTGCTTACTGTGGGTATATTTCCTGACATAAGACTCATAAATTTGTAATTTATTTGTCTGATTCAGGGTTTACATAAAATAGAATAGATTTTACATAACTGATTGTAAGGTCTTTATACATAGCAGAATATTGACAATTGCATTTGAAATTACTATCCATTTAGTTTGTTGTTGAGTTTTTTTTCAGTTAAGTTTGCAAATTTATCAGTGAAGCAATATTAAGAAAAAATATTATCTTGTGATGAGCTATGATTGAACCTTCAGTTTCTTTGATCCTTTTTTTTTCGGATTTGAGTCCTGCAAAACTTGTTTTGCAGAAAAAGCTTAGAGTAAATCAAGTTATGGTCAGGCCGACTGGTGAGTAAATGCAAAACTTGTTGATATTTGAGTTGCTATGTAGAAAGAGTGAAGTTAACATACTTCATTCATTGAATCACATAAACCTTAAAGTCTAATAAAGAACAACTAAAATTTTCATGTATCATGAAATATACAAACCTAAAGTTTTATTTTGTATGAATAAAGAATTTAAAAAATCCTTTTATTTCTACAGAAGAGACTTTGTACTATGAAATTAATGTGAGTAATGATTAAAAAAAAGTAAGTGAAATTAAACAAAACACAGAATAGTCATGTTCCTAAGTGTGATACATGCTTTCAGATTTCTTGATAACTTAGGAAGGTGCTGTTAGAAGAAGGTCTGAAGAAGGATGTAGCCCACTCAGGGATTTATATGGAATGGCAGTTTCTGAGCACACTATTACAATCCTTCTCATATTTTGCTGAGTCTCAATGCAGCAATCATTGAACACTTTCATGTGGTTTTAAATGTCTTAGAAATATTTGTTATTGGATTGTGTGGCTTATGTTGTCCAGTAATAACCAATGAATGCAGAATATATTTTTTAACTTTTCTGAAATTACATCCTCTTTATAACTTGCTTTGAATTACCATCCTGTATTTCAACTACACTTTTTTGTGTGACATCTCAGTATCTTGTTTGGGAGATGTTTTAACTCAAAGGGAATGGAATAGAAAAATTATCTTCAATTCATGCACGGACTACATATACCTTTATCATTTGAAGAATATGCTCTTCATTTGGATGTATCTAATTTAGTCCTCTTCTTTGGGGACTTGGATGATAGGACACAAAGTGTTCTTAGAGTGAAAATTATTTAGAATCTGTGCTCTGACTATTTTACTCTCTGCATTTTGCATTGCAGAGGTGGACAAAGATTTTCCCTGCTATAAAAAGCATCCACCAAAACTGTCGGTGAGAAATGAAGGATTAGGTCCTTATGGTAGAGGATGTATCTTCCTTATTTTAGTCCCAAGATTAATATAAGAATATATTTATGAGACTAAGAACTCAGACCATACTAGAGCTATTTCAAGGTCACTTTCTACTGTGTTGGGTCCTCAGCAATCTATTTCATTTCATAGAATGGCTCCTATTCCACTGTGCTCCTTGCTCTGTGTGGATGTGTGGAAGGCTTGCTTCTGGCATGCGCTCCTGGCACAGGCTGAACTGCTAATGTCAATGTATCCATACAAAATAAAGTCTGTTTGGTTTGAATTGCAATAAATACCAACAAAATATTATTAAAATAACTAAAACAATCTTAGAAAAGGAAGACAGAACAGATTTTGACACCAATACTCTCTTTGAATTTATAGGCAAAAAAACCCACTTCTGCTGTTTGTCATCACATTTTATATGATGACAAAAAGTCATCAAGTATTGCTGACAATATTAGTTGCACTGGTTCTAAATATGAACCAGTTTGTAATTAGTTCAAGAACAGAATTTGACCTTGGGCTGTAGAACAGTTGCGAATGAAGGAAATATGTCAGCAACAGGCCTAAAAATAAGAAAGGAAATAGAATACAAAAGTTTCAAGTGACAATGATTGATATGTATACATCTCTATGAAAATGAATGAGCAAGAGTTTTCTAAACATTGGCAAAAGTAAATTAATAATAAAAATGAGGAAAAAGAATTGACCAAATATTTGATAACGATAAAAATTGATGTAATAATTATTGTTCAGAAGGAAGAATGTGAGACAAAAACAAAGTAGCTTTGTATGGAGTCCAGAACTTGATCTAAAGCCTTTGAAATCAGCAGGAAACCCCTATCTTCCACATACTTTTTGGCAGCCTTGTACTGTACTCTCAGTGGGAGAAATCTGGCACATCTCTCAGTTGCTCCATAACTCAGTCCCAGTCTTATAATACTGCTTCATCAGTTCATTCCTTTACCCATCTTCCTAAATTAATCTCATGACAATCCATTTTATAGACTCTTTCAACCTCTCTAATCATGATGGTGCTTGTAACCTAAATGGTGATTTGAATAAGATTCTCCTGTATTTGTCTTTTCTTCCCTGAGTAGAGAACATTTGCCAGAATCAGAAATCAAAAAGAGTAACATGCTGGGGAAAGTGATTTCTATAATATCACAAGTGTATCAATGAATTTATTAACTTTTTTAAACTAAATCTTTTGGTTATAGATTGTTTCATTTCTGTCCACCTTACTTTTTGCTTCACATCCTGGGTGACTGTTTAAACATTTATCTCCTGCCTGGTATTTCTACCTTTAACTAAATCATGCCCTCTGCTTTTTTCCAGAAATGTCAGGTACTCGAGGAATACACTAACTTGAGGGAGTACTAATATCTTCATGTTGTTAGAGAAAGAGCTGGAGCTGTTCAGCAAAAGTGGCAGAAGAGCCAGGAGTGTTGCCACACTGTGAGATCCGCAGCTGAGAGATCACGGCTCTCTGTACCAGGGTACCCTGACAGCTCCCTTAGCTCTACAGCCATCCTGCCAGGTGTGGCTTGTGCTCCCAAAGGATCTGGGCAAAGCTGGACAGCCCTTCAGCTGGCTGGGCCTCCATCCACATCATCATTTCTGGCTGCAAAACAACTACACAGCAGCACAGCAATCCATACCATTTTAAAAATCTGATAATTTTAGAGCAATTAAAGGCTTTGCTAGAGCTGAAAGTGCACAATCTGGTCCATTGGTAAAACAACAAACTTGAGAAATGTGTCTTTAACCAAACCAAACAAAAACAATCCACAGAAAAACAAAACTAAGACAAAACTGCACTAACCAAACCAAACCAAACCAAACCAAACCAAACCAAACCAAACCAAACCAAACCACACAAAACAAAGCCAAATCTTTTGGCCATTTCTTTATTTAATATTGTTTAAAATGTTTAAGGTATAGGAAGCTTTTCACAGTAACTCATTTGTCCCCAGATTTTTTAAAATAAAACTTTTTTTAATGAATGCTTATAAAAGGAGAAATATATTAGAATAAAAAATGTGATGGTACTGGTTTTGTCTGTTCTGACTGACTTTTAGGACTACAATATTTTTTTCTATTTCTCATTTTATCTCAGGATCTAACTAGCTCAATTTACAAAAAAAGGCAAAAAATGACTGAAAAAAGGAAAGGATATATTGTTAGGTCTGTTACAGGAGTTTTGGTATAATTTTTTTGTTGTTTCGTTTTTTTTTCCTTTAATGAACTGGAAGGCTTGGACAATTTTTTGACATTCATATGACAACCTTGTATGGTTCTGTGTTCTTATAGAGTATTCTGAACACATGCAAAATTAGATGTGCAAATCAATGGCTGCTAAGTGAATCATCCCATTCAAATAACTAGCACTGATGGATAATCACCCTAACAAAAAATTTTAGGTGAAGGGATGAGAAAGTAGGATTACAAAAATGCAACTGTCATCCTTGTTAAAAATTAATTAGTTACAGAGACTTCACAGGTGAACACAAGCAAAACACAAGCAATCAAGACGAGAGAACAAATGAACATGTGGGAACATGGCTGCTGATAGGGGAAAAATCCGTATGTATATCACAGAAGAGCAGTTGTAAACTAACACATATGTATATGATACATAGGTAATATAATTTTTTTAAAAAGCAGTTCCTTTTAGGCTTTCATATGTCAGAGAGCACTTTGACATCACTGTTTCTCTTATAATGAATATAATTTGAGATACTTTACCCTTTTCTCCAATTGTTCTTATTCACTCTTTCAAGAGAAATTACACAATACTTAATAGTACTACTTGCTGGTATAAAACAAATAAAATTACATGGGTTTTCTAATTTCTTGAAAATATAACCTCATTTTAGCTAAAAATATAGTTTATACAGAGAGGCAAAGTAAATAGCTTTCTTTTTTTTCTTTCTGTCTTTTGAAAGGAAAAATCCCAAAGAATTTGTGGTTTGTTGCTCACAGAGATAAATTTATTTGGACTTTTAGATGCCAGATTATTGCAAAACAGATTTGTATCAGCTTATGTTTGTGTGAGTAGCCAGGCTTATACAAATGGAAAAAAAACCACCCTGCAGAGGTCACTGAGAATGCAAGCAGTAGTTGTTCTAGAACTGATCCTTTTAATTGTCTTAGATGTCTTTGTAACCCACAGTAGAGTAAAAGAAGAACTATCTATGAAATTTATGTTAAATTGAAACAGTTAGTTTTTCTTGTCAGAGCCAAAAATAAGAAACTGAGACAGGACAATAATGCAGTAAGATCCTGACAACTTGTATTTCTCTTTTCCCCTAGCTGGTCCCAAAGCAGTTGTCTAAATCATAGCTGCACAGGTGATATCTAAAGTAAAGCAAACACAGAAATACAATCTCCACCACACTGCCCCCCCCACCGTAAAAAAAAAAAAAAAGAAAAGAAAATAATAATAGTAGTTCAATTACTAATAGTTCCTCTCAATCTCTGCTACTGCTTTCTTGTAAAAAGGATGGTAGAAAAACAACAGAATTCTAGTATTTCAGAAAAAGATGCACTTTGAGGCATACTTTCTTGGAGTCCATTACCTGTCAGTGAAAAGGTGGAAGAAGCAGAATTCTGGAAACCCTACAGATCCTGAGTGCTATAATGGAGGAAGTTCTTTTTAAGTATGTATTCACTAGAAAATAGATAGTTTGGTAGTGTGTAAATTCGAACAGCTAACTGAGTAATAAAGAAAATAATAATTTGAGATATTCTGTCAAATAAATGCATCAGATGTATTTCAGTCTGTTATAGGCTAAACAGTCATATGATTTGTTTGATCAGTTACAGGTTAATTGTAGGAATGGTACATGCTATCAGATAAAATTAGTACTGGTCTGTTAGCCAGACCCTAATAAAAACAAAAGGTTTCAATTAGTTGCTACTGAGATTTCCAACACCATTTTAGGTCTATTTATTACATTCTTGGGATGAAAATCAGAGTTCTCTCTAGATATATCCTTTAGTAAATATCAAATTTATCTTATTACCAAATAATAAGACATTTACATATTAAAGTATTAAATCCTTCAAAATTTGTTTGAGGTTTTGCTCCACTAACTGATGATGATAATTGATTTTAACAAGATTTTTCAGTAAATGAGGGATTTTCAGCATGCAGAAAAGAAAGAACTATTTCCCTGACCAATTCCTGAAGTAGACATAAAACTTGCAGACAGGTACAAGGAGTGTGAACACCATCTTACATTATTCCCTATATTACTTGATTTTGATTATTTGGAAACATTTATTCTATATTTTTCATATTTGAATTTACTTCCATTTGAATTCCCTGTGCTATTGTCCCTTGTACAGTTCTGGACAACATCTCCAATGAGATTTTCTGAGTCTGCCATTTCCATCTGCAGTTGTTGGTGAAGGTTTTGGGTGTTCCTTTTCTTGCAGATTGTGGATGTTCATTCATTTTTTTGCACATTTATAGTAATACGTAGGAAGAAGTAGAAGGTGATCATACATAAAGAATGTATATAACAGAGAATACAATCAGGCTTATAGCTTGTGGAGTGGAAGGATTGTGTCTTATCAATATTTATGACGTCAGTGGTAAATAGATTTAAGCAACTCTGCATGTAAATATTGGTTCACATATGTTTAGCATCTGGTAAATTGGGTGCTGAAAACCAAAAAGCATCAGAGAATTATGCACACATACTTGTACAGAGAAATAATAGAAAAAATTGCTGTTCATTCTACTACTGACAATAAATGAAGTATATAAAATGTCCATAATTACTTTTCTAGTTATAAAAGAGCACAGCTGAAGGATCTGGTTAAAAGACTCAACTTACTAAAGGTGCTTAAATCTTTTTGTGACCCAGGGCTTCCATGGATTTTCAAGATCGCTTGCCCTTGCAAAAGAGATAATAATTTCCTTTTACTTGAGTGAAGTACATTAAGGCTCTTAGCACATTTGAACTTAGGGTGTGAGTCTACATTTTAGGTGAACAGAGGAACAGAGAGCTTAAAAGGAAGCAATGACCAGAAAAATGTGTGTTGAACTTCCTGAATAATTTCTTTTTCTTTTATTATCTCAGCCACACAGTTACCACACTCCCCCTCCAAAAAAACCCACAAAAACCCAAAAAGAAAAAGCTCAACAAAAAACCTACCAAAAAACAACACAGAAAGTCTGACATATCCAAACTACTCTATCAAAACCAAATTCCATTTAGCTACAAAACGTACAGTGCACTGGGTTGTATTTCAAATGAATAAATGAATGACAACTCACTTCAGTTTTTCATTTAAAGGACGAAACTGCAATCTATGCTGGTACTTAACACTGAAGAAGTATGTCTGAATTAATAGAATTGCCTTAGTGAATCCTATTCACAGCATGAATGAGGACTGTAAAATAATTTTAATCTTGTTGAAATGACCAAGTGCTTCAGTCATGTCACTGAAAAATTTTCCTAGCTACTCATTCCTTGGTGTTTCAAACATAATTTTTTTGTAATTTACCCCTCTCTCGTGTCACCTTCTTTAAATCAGCAAGTAATATACATAAAGGTTTAAAATAATAATGAAATTCTCATGCATTACATAAATAGCATTTTGAATAGCTACTTGATGCAGTAAATCCTTGGTCAATGACTTAATTATTATTTTTAATGAAATACAAAATTATTACCTTTGATTTAAAATTTGGATAGTAAGATTTGGCAACTTCTCATCCTTCTGTTAATTCATTCTCCTAATTCAAAGGCCAAAAGTAACTTAATGACTGTTTTTCAAAGTCTAATAAGATCCACTCTGAAGTTAATTTAATTTACTCAGTCTATAAGCAACATATCATTGTAGCTAAGCATTTTCATCAATGTACACTTAATGATTGAACGTATCACCATGGGAAATTTCATTAACATGACTACTGACTCCAACTCTAATCTAGTTCCTTTGTCAATTTCAACTGTTAAACATAAAATATGCCTGAAATTATTTTAAAGATAATTATGTCTGTTTATTAAAATAAGACCCCAAAATGCAAAATCTAGATTGTTTTTTCCCCTTTATTTGTTTTATCTTACCTTTGCTTACCTATTTTATGACTCATGTAGCAGTTGGATCTTGTATTGTGTGAAGTAGCCACCACAGAGAAAAAATTTAGGTAGACATCTTATTCAGCTCTGGTGAATACTCTCTCTGATGATATTCTCCTTGTTTCTACTTTAGCGATAACTGAAAACAAAATTCACAATTATTGTTCATCTATATTCTCATGGGGAACTTCAAAGGAAGATAAATGTTTACAGGTAATATTACCTTGTATAGATTTTATGTTCTCCAAAAGTTTTGCTGTTGCTGCTGAAGACAAACACAGACTCTCCAAAGGAAAAGGGAATAATATTTAAAAAATATATCAATATATGCATTTAACACACAAAGGATATCATTTGACATTTGATAACATATTTTGAATCAAAATGTAAAAAATATTATGCTTGATTATAAAGTTATTGTCTGGTTGTTCTTATTTATAGCCATCACAGAATCTTAGCATGGATGAGGCTGGAAGAGATCACAGCAGGTCATTTGGGTCAGTCTCTCTGCTCCAGCGTGGTCATCCCAGAGGACAATGCATAGGATGGTATCCAGATGGCTCTTGAACATCTCAAGTGAAGGATACACACCAAAACCTCTCTGGGAAATCTTCCAGTGCACAGTCACTCACCTACACAATGAAGAAGTTTTTCCTCTCTAATTTAGTCATATTAAGTTTGGAGGTTTATGGGGACAGTGTCATAACTGGCTGTACACACTGGAACACTGTGGAACTTCCTTCAAATATTTTGCACAGTGTAAAGCACCTGATTTTCATTACAGTTCTTGTTCTGTTACTCTCCATCTTTATCTGTCTATATTGAAATATATCTGCCTGAGAGAATGTTGTAAGCAAAAAAAAAATAAAGAAGATAAATAATTTAATGTATTTAGTTCAGTCCCTTCTAATGAACAGGTACCAGTTTACTAAATATTTGGTGAAAGAAACTTGAAATTGTAGTTATTCTGATCTTTCAAACTTGTCTGGTGGAAACATCAAATAACAACATGCATTTATAAGGTTTAAATATGAGGTTTAAAAAAAGGCAAGGTGGAATTTTTAGTCCTCGGCTGTCTTCTGTTGAGGGTACTAAAGACAAACAAACCATAAAAGGAAGTGTTTTAGGATCTCTTAAAGAGCAAAGCTCAGTATTGTAACACTGTTAGTAACTACAACTTAATTCATGCAATAGTCAGTAACAAACTATAGTAATTGGTCCACTGTATAAAGTAATTAACATGTCTGTATTAAAGTTCAGGGGTCAGTGTACAGAAGCATTTAAAATGAGATGTACATATTTCTTACTAGGCAGGAAAGCACACACTGCTATTATTGGGTATTGAATCACCAGCATGGAAGTTGCACTCACCTGGTCTGCCAATATTAATTTTTTTAAAAAGTCAATATTTAGTGGAGCTGAAGGAGATGAAAATGGTAAAAATGCCTTCCATTGTCAAAGAAAAGAAAAGAACGGGGGAAAAAAACAACCAGGAAAAGAAGTTTGCTGCAAGGATGAAAAAGTGAAAATGGAGAAATAGAAAGGATAAGTTATTGGTATACTGATATCCCAATATGGGAATAAACATTTGTGACTTGTTCCTGAATGAGAAGAAAACAGGAAGTTTGTCTCTGCCTAGAAGTGAGGGAAATTGAACTACGTCAAAAGGAGGATAGGCCATAATGATGTCAATCACGCAGGCTGAAGTCCTTAAAAATTCTGTGGACATTTCTCAGTGCAGTACCATACTGGAATAGTGGGAGCACAGCTAAATGAGACAGCTCCAAAGCAGGAAGAAATCAAGCCACAGTCATACATCATCATATGGGGGCTAACTAACACTACTCGAAAATACTAACTCTACCCTTTCCTTTTTTTATACATCCCTCTACCATCTCTGAATTTCCTCTACCTCACAAGAAAAAATAAGCTTACAGCCTTGTACCTACTCTTTGCAGGAGAAAAAAAAAAGATCTGTTAAAAAAATTAAAGAAAAGGAGGAAAAAATGGAGAAAAAAAGGCACTTTGTTCTCTGTCCCATTTATAACAACTCTTACACTCTCACATGGAGGTTGCCAGACTCAATTTTTTTGCAAAGGTTGCAAGTCTTTTTTTTGTGGTCAAAGCTGTGAACAGATGCACAAAAGGAGAAGACAGACATTTAAAGGAGTCACAAGGAAGGAATAGATACAGGGAAATTTTTAAACCTGAGATACTCCTACTGTGCAGCCAAATTCACTGCCAATAATCCACAGATGTACGGCACATGGGTGTGCAAAGCTGTGACTGTTAGAGGTGTGAAAGGAGTTCTTAGTATGTTTATTGAATAGCAAACGTACCCATCTGTTCTGCTGAAATAAGTAAGATCTGCATCTAAAATCTCATACGTTTGGAAAGTTAACATTTCTGGGGAGTGACGTAACAGAGGTAACAAGGTGTGCTCCCTGATACTGACATGGGTAAACTTATTCAGTATCCAAAAGTAAATATTCAGGGCTTATAAGAACCAGTTGCGCATTTTTTCTCACTTATGTTTCTGTCACGTTATTTCCTCTCTCTTCAATTTCAGCCCATGTTATCTTTGCAGGGCAAAGCAGCAACATACCTGGACAAACACCTCTTTTATGTATTATGAATAGTGGCGAGGAAATTGAACAAAAGTCCCCACGGTAGATATTTATGGAATGGTGAGTCCAAAATGGAAAGCTCTTTAACTATTGGATATCCAGAGCTTTGAATAAATAGCAAGAAATATTATGGAAACACCTCTTTGATTAAGGACCCTGAAATTTCCTTAACAAAACAAGATGGCACTGCAGATCNAAAAAAAAAGAAGAAAAAAAATAAATCTCCAAACCATGTGAAGCTGGGACAAATTTTTCCATAGAGCAGCTACCTCAACTTGCTGCACCGGAGTATGAATCTGAGTAGATGCACAGCTCTTGTCTAAGTCTCATTGCTATCAATAAGAAGGGGAACAGATAGGTTCCCTAGGGCTCAATCACACAGATATTCTTGAGCACAACTTATATACAAGTATATATATATTTTATATGAAACCTTATTATAACCATAGATCTTTACTGAGATCATAATAGTTAGAGCATTCACCTAAAACAGGGATAACAGTATTAATTTGTCTCCATCATTCAACTGAAATTCTGCCCTTCCAGAAGAGGAGGCTTCAGCTGTTAAAAAGCTATAAGCTATGTTTTCTAGAAGGGCTGTATCTTATACTCTTTTTAGAGTTTTAAACTTCTCCTCGAGAACAACAAAGAATGCATAATATTTGCAAGGAGACCTGCATGCAAAAATTATCATGGTACTAGGGGAAGAAGGGGAGTTCTTAATCTTTCATGTCTGTGAAAAGTTTAATTTATGCATTTAAAATTAATCAGCTAATTGAATTTATGACCAAAAATAAGAACAAAACCAGAAACAACAACAACAAATAGTAATAACAATAATAATTTTTAAAAATCATCTTCCTCCATGTATAAAGATAATTTTGGAAGCAGAATTCCCATATCCCAGTTGAATTTCCAAACCACTGGGTTAATGAGTTGCATCTCCTGTTAGATGAATACTGTAGAGTGTACTTTGGTCTCTATCTTAGACATAACTTTCCATTTTAAAAGCGAATTTTCCCTGTTGTATACAATGGCAAAATGAAAATAAGAAATAAGAATTCTGGAACATTTTTGAAGCCTGAATGGACCTAATCAATAGATAACTGAGAAGTGCTTTTTTCCTCTGTGCTTTAGGGTTATAAGCTCCCATTCCCACTCTCTTCCCCACCCCAGAATCTTTATCTTTCTCACAAAAGACTGATATCAGATGTAAAATAAAATCTCTAGTGATTTTATCTTATACCGATTGTAGTAACTGTACCTCTCAGAAAAAAATCTTGACTCATGATTTTTTTGTGCTCCAACTAATTTTCCTTTCCATGTGAATTGTTCTCATGTGACAAAGCAATAGGAAATGATTTTTGCGGGTTTTGAGGCAGCTCAGATATACCAGATTTCTTTCAAAAGAAATAACAGAACTGGATCAATGTTATGCTGTTTATAATTTTGTTAGCAATACTGAAAGGTCACAAAACAATGGGAGTTAAGAACACTGTGCTCAAATCAGACATCTGGAAAATGTGGTATGAACCTGCTCTGTGTAGTCTTCATTTATTCACTGTTTGTAGCCAGTCATATAAGAACTTTTAATGCTGCCAGGTCTCCTGACTTTTTTTCCCAAAAAATCTTCTTCCCATACTGCAAGATAAAGCTTAGTACTAAAAATGAGTTACTACCAAGGTTCACTTTAAAAGGCACTGTACTTGATCAAACTGAAATTATTGAGCCTGAAATGGAAAATCAGACATAGTTAAAACTGGAAGATTAGCAACTTGCTACTGGAAAAAGTATTTTAATCTCTAAAATCAGTAAAGGGAGCTTGAAAGCAAAAGAAAGATGTAAATATTGGAATTGCATATAATCTCACCAACCAGTGGCCAGTATCACTGTGTAGGAGTTTGCAAAATGGAAGTACATTTGCAGCCTTGGGCACTGAAAACAGTGAATTTGTACTGACCTGCAGGATGCACTAAAATCACCTGTGGTTACCTGTAATTCTTTCCTACAGCAGAGACATAAAAATGTTGCAACTCAAATCAAGAGGCAGTAAGTAATTCTTTTGAACTTTGTGATATTCATCTTTCACATAATTTGTTTTATAACATTCAGACTATCAATAGAAAACACTGAAGGGAGACATTTGTTTCGGAAATATCTCTTCATTAAAGTATAGTGGTCCCTTACATTCATTGCTACTATAGTTTGCTTCATTATTCAATAGCACTTTCAATCCCCATGTGTATGACTTTCATTATTACGGATCATTTTTCCTTAGGATGTGCGATTTAATTTTAATGCAGGAATCTAAATCAAAATCCTTTGCTATTTAGTGGCTCTCTGGTGTAATAAAAGAGAGTAAGGCTTAGCCCTCTGCTTTTGTGCTCAGACGCATTTTGCCATGTATTTGAATTATGATAAAATCAATTGGAAGAGCCTGACAGTGTAAAGTAGGAAGAAAGTTTCCCTATATAAAGCTGAAGAACAATTACAGCTTCTTTTCTTCCCAGCAAAAAAAAATGCTGCAGGCAAATAGCTTGTTCATTCAGCATCTATCACCATTTAACCTTGTTTGTCCTCTCATTGATAAAATAACACAATTAAAAGGCTTTCCCTTTGAATTATCAGTGTCTGAAGTTAAAATGGCCTGTGTTTTATGAAAGCTGTGTTCTCTGTTAGTTCCATAAAGACATGTCTGAATTGTTCTCTGAGGCTTGTTCACTCTTAGCATCTCTGGGACTGCAGCACCAATGAAAGCTTTTCTCTTTCTGGCACGTAGCCAAGGCAAGCCATGATCTAATGCTGCAAATTATTTTTTCTCTTTTGCACTGGGGAACTACTGTGTTAAAAGCTGGCTTCCTTTCCTAGCTCCAGGAGAGTGAGGTACAAACAGGTGTAGCCCCTTTGATTGCACTGAAACCAGTCTCAAGGCCCTCCACAGTCGATGCTTCAGTGCACAAGCATGAAGGAGAACGAGCGCATTTTTCCTTACTCTCCATTTTTAAACCATGGCCTAATCAGCAGCTTCACAAAAGTGTCTTGTCTTGTGAATAATTTTTTTCTCTGTCTGAATACAAAGCTGAATACATGGGAAATTACATCACTGAAAGAATCATGTCATTTTTACCCAGGTGCTATCTGTCAGTCCTGGCATGATCTTGAGCCTGAAATTCAAGAAATACAAATGATGTTAAAAAAGATCACACTTCAATACAGGTAATGTTAAGCAAAAACTACTTGATCTAGGGCTTTGTGCCACAGAAGATGAATATGCTCTCTGTTTTTTGCTGCCACCCCCCACTCCAGCCAAAGAAGAGGAAAGGAATGTGGAAAAATACTCATCTTTTGAAAATATTTTGGGAATGGCAAGAAACATGGGAACAATGTTATCTACAGTGTGGAAAAATAAATTTCTATTTTATTATCTTTGCCCTAGGTTTTTCTTTGTCTTCATGCCAGTTCACCTTAAGCTGGTGAATATAGCTGAGCAGCTGAAAATTCCCCATTTCTAAAGGTATTCCTGCTGCTGGTCCTGTTACTGCTCCAAATGATGGTCAACACTTTCACTGTAAAGAGTTTCCCAGATTGTAACTTAATACCTGATATTTGTTAGGAGCTTTTTCCTGTCTATAAGCTTAAATGATCCTCTGAGGCCTCTGCAGCATACACTACTGTATGCTAGAAGCCTGTCATTTCTCTGGAGAAAAGCAAAGTTGACTGGATTCAGGAGGTGGTTGCGTGCAGTAATTTGTTCAGTTTTGTGTCAGGGGGGATCTTGTTGTTGGGTAGTAGGGTCTGTTCTTTTAACTGTCTCCCTGACACCCTTCCCTGGTGTGATGCAATGTCGGAGGTAATACACATTTCTGCAGGGTGATGACAAAAGGCATCATGGATGATTTAATGCCAGTTTTTTCATGGAATATATGACATCATGCAAAAAATACTATGAAGAATCAGTTCCTGCTACATTAAAAAATAATTGCATATCTGTGTCTTTTACGAGCTGAAGTTCTTCTGCCTGAGAGTAGGGTTGAAAACTGGCTTTGATGCGATGTTCTTTGCTTTCTGCTCTCCCCTGCAGTATGCTACTGCTCTCCACTTTTGATGTCTGTCACTTTCTTACTGTCATGAGTCTGTTTCTGTGAGGGTGAAGTAAACTGAACCACAGGTTGCCTCACTGTGCCCTTCCCACGAAACTCACCATCAAACTATGGTTGACTCCCAATCAGACAAGATGAAGAGCTATACTTGGGTTTCAAAGCCAGCTTTTGTCCCTGCTTTGACCTCTAAAGCTATCACTTCTGTCCCTTATTCTGAACATTAGAAGTGTGATTTAGACTATTAGGTTCTTTGTCTTCATGCCTTGCTTCCACCCTAGTTGATTCAACACATCATTTTACATTAAATTTTGAGAGCCATGAGTGTCTTTTCCCCGTGCTGTCCACCAGCTCTATCAGCACTCATGCATGCAAATGTATTAAATGTAGATTTTATAGCTAATATTGATATTGGGTCCACACCGTGCCAAAAAAACACCCCAATGAAAAGAAATCAAAATTGTTTCAAGAAAAGTCTTCCTTTTCTACTATTGGAAGCTGACTATTTTACAGCTTCAACCCTTCATTTGACAGAATGGCCATGGACCAGACATCTCCTGGATGTGTGAGACAGTCATAGTGAACAGAGACAGAGAAACTGTTCTGAATATCTCTCTCCAAGCTGAAAAATGTTTAGTTCAAATTGTTACTGCTTTATAGCCTGTCAGGCACTCATTCAGTTACTAGGAATGCCACAAATGCTTCATAGTCACACCAGAGAAAACAGAATATCTGTTTTTCTGAAGACAGCTGGTTGGTTGGTTGGTTGGTTGGTTGGTTGGTTGGTTTGGGTGTTTCTGGGGTATTTTTCTGTTTGCTTTTTCTTTTACTGAAGAATTTCAGATTGGAAATAATATATTTTTGTCTTCAGAAAGAACATTTGAGACATTCTTTGTTACATTCTTTGTTACTCAGACAGGAAACCAACCATGGAATGCCATCTCCCTCTTTGAACAAGAAAACATAGTGTAATATGGAAAATGTCATGATTTCTATGGTATGCTCCCACTGATTGATCCTTTGAGACAAAAGACACTTTAGTCAAATTATAAATAAAAAGAAACAGAGCAGTATCATATACAGTATAAATTTTTTTTAATTTCTATTTCAGAAGAAAACAGGTGCTTTCCAATCTAAAAAAAGTTTGAGATCTAATTTTCTGTCAGATAATAAAGTAGATGGACGATAATTAATACTTTATTCCCATTTTTAATTTATTCCTATCTTGCATTAGGGATTCCATTTAATTTTTAACGTTCTATGTTACTTCTTGAGCAGGATTAAAATGCTTTTAAGAACTGTAGTCCTATCAGCTCATAAGAATGTGGATTCTCTCTTCACATAATGTTATCCCTTCTTGCATATTTCACTTAAACATCTTGGAAATGGTGCTAAAGTTCAGGTATTTATGGAGGTTGACAGGTGCTAGGTGCTAGGGCAGTGAATACGTTCTCCAGGCTATATCTACTGCAGAACACTCCTCAAGCCACCTAGGCAATGATACAATCCATGGTGTCATGTATAAGGACCAACCAGTAGAAGAATAATTCATATCCAGTGTCTCATTCCTAAAAATGAATGTTCATATCTAGATTTTTATGAAGTCTAGTAGTTACCAGCCTGGATGCCCTTTGAAAATTAGTAAACTTTCATGTGAAAAGTTCAGAATAAGAGCATTCTCCAGATAACACACAATATCGCTATTCTATTTCTTTAGGTTAAAAAAAAAAAAAGAAAAAAAAAAGAGACCTCATTTCTTGCTTTCATTTTCCCAAGCTTTTGTCAGTGCTTTCAAAATGCATCAGCACTTTAAGACAGCACCCTGTCCTCGTTTCTACACATTGTTTGTGTACCAGGCTCAGAACTGCCATTTCAAATCACAGTGCATTGATCTTTAATGTTCTTTTAATTTAGGCTAAAGATGCAGAAATCTTAGCTCAGTTAGGCTGCATGCTGACCTGCATCTGAACTTATTACCAGCTGCTCTTAGGTCTCTGACAACAATTCTTTTTTTTAAACCACAATTAAAATAAATAAAATGAATTACATTCTCGGCTGTTTTTAATTACGTTTTAACATTATTATTGTTCAGTCACTTAAAAATATGTGCTTTCAAAATGGTTGTAAGGAACATAGGATTTAAACAGATGCAATAATCTCACTTACTTCTATCTCATTCACTCTTTAGATCTATTGCTGTTATCTGATTTACTAAGACATGGCAGCTGGTATGGCCTTTTTGAGCTCGCTTTGCAAGAATAAATTCTACCACCTTGACCTAGCATAAATATTGAGAAGTGGCACGGGGCAGGTTCATCATGGGATCTGGTGCATGAAATTAATGCTGGAAAGTAGAATAACAGAGTGACAGTGACACGGATGTGTCAGTCTGGATAATACTGGAGTTCTGGAAGAGGGAAAAAGTTCAGTCAGACAGCATTACCTTACTGAGTATTGCAAAAGGAAATAATGTGTTCCCACATAAGCTGTTTGGGGTGGAGAAGCGTAGCAGGAGTAGGATATTACCATGTTTAAAAATGACTGATATACTCTCAAAAATGAGCTTCTGCGTTCCTCTTCCCAGCCTGACAGCACAGTTTGCGCTTAGTTCAGTTAGCAGCAAAATAGAAATTCTCCTGAAAAATATGGAACAGTGAAACTGGAAGCTGGTCCTGCGATATCAATAAATGAAGCTCCCTTCACTGGATATTTTAAGCAAGCATAGGCTGCAGAAATAACTGTTTCTTTTTTTTCTTTTCTTTTTTTTTTTTTTTTACAGAAAGTATGACTAAAAATGAGGGTATTTTTAGTATACTTCTATTATTCTTGCAGAGACAATTTTAGCTTAACCTTCTCTTTCTGAGGCATGATGGAAAGCCACAAAAACTGTTGTGCTCTTGGTTTCATTCCCAACGGCATACTGGCATACTACTTTCACAAGACTGCCTTGAGCAGTATTCTGTAAACTAAATGATGATTATGCGTATATGAGCACTGGGCCAATAAAACACAGAATTTGCTATTCACTTTTATGACTGCATGGCATCTCTTTCTGTTAAGGCAAATAGGCATGTTTTCATATTAACATGCTGAAGAAAATAAAAATCAGCTTGAAAATTTCTGTGTATGAATATGCACACAAACAGAGTTTAAATTAATCATATATTCTTTGGTGAAAGCAAGCTAAAAGGAATGATTTGGCTGGTTTAGTACTATACATTTTAAGATGTTAATTCATTTCCAAACTAGAATTTTGCTGTTTGTTCAAACTAGACACTGTAATTCCTAATAAAATAATAATTTGGTCTGCAGTAAATGTCATTCTGTAGTACTGTTCAGAGTGTAGGCTCCTAAAGGGCAAAATCGACTCAATTTTTAAAAAGAAAATTTACAAAAAAACCCACCTATAACAGATGCTCTAGCATATGGCTGGGTTTTAAGTGAGTGCATAGTTGAGCATAGAAAATAAATAAGGGCATGACAAGACCCTCCTCCCCTCCTCCTTTTGCCCCATAGATACACTAATCACATGGTCACCAGATGGCATATACAGAACTTTGAATGCAGTACAATATTTATAGCCACCAATTTGCGGCCTTAAAGTCAGAATATTAAACTGTTTATTTCATATGGCTGCAAAGAGGCACTTTAATGCTGTTTATTTTTGTTGTCATTAGTATTGGGAGCCCAGGAAAGAACTAGTTTGTGCAACTGAAGTGGGCAACTATGCCTTGAAATTGCCTCTTGCAGCCTTGGTGAAGAGAGGAAAGTCAGTTGTAAACCCAATCGTAAATTAGTCTGGGAACCTCTACCACCTTAATTTATTCCTATCTGGAGCTAGAAATTCAATTTAATTATTAACCTTCTAGATCAGTTCTGGGACAGGATCAAGATGCTTCCAAGAAATGTAGTCCTACCAGCTCATACGAATATGGATTCTCTCTTCTCATAACGTTATCCCTAGTTGAAAATCTTGGTTGAAAAGCACTGGAGTTAATTTTGTTGCAGAACTGGGGAAAGTTGACCAGCTCCCCACTATGTCACAGGGTCCACAAGGGCAAATATGGCAAAGGTGGTTTTGCTCCCGACACTGCCATCATCATTACCCCCGTGTCCTTCTCAGGTGGATAGGATCACACTGCACAGAAGACCCTCCAGTGCTGAGGTAGCATCTGGATCCTATGGCACTTTCGCCCAAAGTCTGGTTTTCACCCCAATTATTACAAGAGCAACAGCCGTGCTGGATGTCAAAACGTCTTATCTGCTCTTACTGTTGGAGGCCACAAGAGGGAGAAGAAGATAACGAAGCCACAGCATGAGCGGTTGCGTGCTCCAAATCCTCTGAGCTGCATAAAGTCTGTCTGCTCCTCCAGTTTCCTGGGTTCAAGTAAACAATCATTAAGCTTTCAAAATCTGAACATCAGAAAATCACAACTGAAAGGTAAATGAAAATGACATTGGAGCAGTGTTCGCCTTTATGTTGTAACCACACCCTAACTGACAAGGACAGAACATTTCTTTTCGAAACAATACTGAGTACCTCATAGGAAAGAAAAATTTTAAATACTTTAATACAAACAGAAATTCAATTAAACAGAACACATTTCTGCTGGGAACACATTTTTTAAAAAAAAAAGTGTATAGGTTTTTCCTAGGTAGAAGATACTACAGAAGCTTGCATAGACTTTGGGGATTCTGAGCCTGTGTGAATTGAAAGGAAAATATTCCGTTTCTTTTGTGGATGTTCTTTTATATCTGAAGAAACTGATAATGCATACTCTGACTATTTTAGGGACATCAGTTTGCAATAAAGCACAAATTTCTCAGATGCAGTTGTATTAAAAAATTACAATATCATTATGAATGTGTAGATTTGTGAAAGCAAAATGTAGGAAATATATAGTGTTTCTTCTAGACATTGCATCAGCCCTGATAGTATTAAAAAGCCCAGAAATATATAGGTATATTAACATCTTTTAGAGTATTTATGTAACCATTTTCATGAGTTTACACTGTCAACTAGAGACCTGTAGTGAACTCGCTGTTTAACAACATTGCTGAAAAAAGTGTGTAAAGATGATGTATAAAACATATTATCCTGGGCTATAAAATACCCGTTCACTTTCTTCCTTTTGCTTTATTATTTGAATGCTGTGTTTTCAACATTGTTTGAAGACCACCAAGGGACTATGGCAATTCATAATGTCTCAACACTGAAAATACTGTGTTTGATTTATTTTTAATGTGAATACAGTAGTGATTTTGTTTGTCAGAAGCCATGGGGAGCAAAGTTGAATATTAGACACTATCAGATTCCATTTAATGTAAGAGGAAATGTAACTAGATCATAAACAGAGATATGATTTAAAAATGCAGTCTTTTATGTTTACTGAAATGGTAGTAAAATGTTTTGCTGCTACAAACAGAATATGTGCATTTCTAGCAAAATTCTAAAGCTTCTATTGCAAAAGGAAAAATAAAATAGAATATGGAGAGGAGAGAAAGATTAAAAAGAATTAGCAGAAACTGCATTTTTTCACAGTAAATTTTAATCTGTTTCTGAACCAATTTTTTGGTTTTGATTAATTTGTTCTGCCCATTTTCTTCTTCTGATCCAAAAAAAATAAGGAGCAAAAGCAAAGATGAGAAAATAAATGAGTAGAACAGCTAAATGATCAAACAGGTTTTGCCTAATTTTGTTCAACCACTCATGAACAAACAATTAAATTATACATACAGATCTTTGTAACAGGAAACCCAATCAGTTTAGTATTTTGTGGGGAATGACAGCTTTATCTCAAACTATATTTTTTTGTCTCTTTTTGTGGTTTTTTTTTTGTTTTCACTTTGAAAATTTAATTTTAAGTTGTGCATTCTGCTTATGTCTTATAGAAGATAAAATACATATTTTCATAATAAAACTGTAGGGTTTTTTTCACATCTCATTGTGTCGATTCCATACTTTTTTTTGTCATGTCTTCAGTGCAGATTGTTTAAAAGCTAGACAATCAATCTCAAGAAAATAGGATGAAAATAACTTTATCTTAATGCAACAAGAGCAGTCATTTTGTTTAAATTTGCATGGACTTCAGGGGTTTTTTTCCAAGTACATTTTTGCTTTTTCCTTTCTAGATGGAGATGTCTTTTGCAGGTCTAGGAATTAAAGCTCTCAAACTCAGACATTGTATTCTATAATAAGCTATTAAGATTAAAAACAAAAGTTCTATTTCTTTCAGTTTTCTCATTTCTAATCTCTTCAGTTCATGGTAAAGATCACAACTTTGCTATAGTTGTTATTTCAGGTTTCTTGCTTAACGTGTTAGCAAACTTGATCATGGTTAGATTTACTCGAAAACTATACAGAGATATGCTTTTTTTGTTGTTGTTTTGCTTTGTTTTGTATTGTTTCTTTTACTGCAGAGGGTTACAAAATATGCTGGAAACTCTAAACTAGTCTCAGGCTACAATAGACAGTGAGTGCCACTGCTAACCAAATGACAGATGTGCCACTGTTGTGACAGCAGTAGTTGTGTGGGCCACCTGGAAGACAGAGACCACCACTTACTCACAAGCCACTGTCATAAAATACTCCTTGTTTTACCATCTGCTTTTATGAAATGCCCATGAAATTAAATATGTTAATGGAAGCATGGAATGGGATGGTATGGCGTAGTTCAGTGTGAAACTTTGCTTGTGACTTCAGTGAAGGAATAAACCACAGCTTTTTTGTATGTCTGTGTTGTGCTGGTTTGGTTTTGAAAACCTGTACTCTGCTTCTTTGGATGTAATAAATCAAATTAACAGTGGATTTCAGCTTTTATTGTAAAATACCACATTTTAATGCACTATTCTTATTTTGTCTTAACAAAATAGTTTTCAGCTCTTAGAAATTGCAAACATATTGCTCAGATTATTAGTATTTATTTAATGTCAAATACCACAATATTTATGATACAAATTTGCAGGCAAATGAGCTATTTATTTGGGTACAGACGTGTGTTTCCTAGATCCAATTTATATTACTGTAATAGATTTAATTATACAGACCCTGCTTTCATATCATAGAATTTCATATTATAGAGAGAGTTATTTAGATGCAAGTCTTCTTCTGTAAAGAAGAGTTATGTAGGAGAGGCTTAAATTAATAAAATATATTTTCAGAGAATACTTAAATGAAGAAGAAAGAAGTTGGGAGGAATACTTTCATGCATATAGTGTTACTAAAAGGAAATATTCACTTTTTTATTGCATCCTATAATTATTAGTCTCCATGGATTCACTCTACAACCACTAAAAATATATTTGATTCATAATACAGATTATAGGACTTTCCTGAGTAGTCATGTGAAAAAAGATTTGAAAGACAGCATTGAAGATATTTACTAATGGCAACAAGAGACAGTAACATCTTAGCATTAGTAACTGAAATTGTGCAGGTGAAGCCTATTTTTATACATCATCTGCACTTGTCACTTTATAGACACAGGTAATTTTTATTTTCTTGTCATTGTCAAAATCATTCCATTCTACTTGTTGGCTGTTGTTTGTTTGTTTTGTTGTAGTTTTGGTTTGGTTTGGTTTTGGATTGGATTGGTTGATTTTTTTGGGGTGGTGGTAGGTTTTTTCTTTCTTTTTTCTTTCCTTTTTTCTTTCTTTTTTTAATTGCCTAAAATATATGCAAATAAAAAATCTTGCTCTTTAGCATAAAAAGCCCAAAGTTTTGTGTATATATGTGTGTGAGCATTAGTAGAGAACTTCTACATGCAATGTATGAAGCAGGATTTGCAGGGAGAAACAGCTGGCGATCAAAAAAATCATTTGCAAACAATAGTGGATGGGAGGAATTCCCAGTCAGATGTGATTGAGCTGGTGAATGCTGGAAAGGCAGAGATGATCTTGCTGGAGTTCAGCAGCCGACACAGAGCCGTATCCAAGAGGCATACATGGGAGTTGAAAAGTTCAGGGTAGGCCTTAAGCATTCCAGCATTGTAGGAGAGGAAAGATTTCTGGTTTATTTAAAGTCAACGTGTTAGTGTAAAAAACATGATTGTTATGGACTGTATAATGACAAAGGACACCAGTTTTCCTTGCCAAGCTATTGGCTTTTTGGCTTCTCAGATTTTTTCATACGTTTTAATTCTATTCCAGGTTCAGTCATATAATATAGGCAGGGAAAGACATACACTTTTAAAAGCCACAGTTGTGCTTGGGTTGTGGAAACTGAGGCGAAAGGTATCGCTTTTTGATGTGTGTGACATAGAAGACTATTTCTTGTGCAAGCATAGAATGGGAAATAAGGTAAAAGCTTTCTTTTCCTTTGCATAATAGCTTATTTGTGGAAACTAACTATCACATGGAATGTCACACAGAAACAGTCCTTCAAATATTAAATAAAAGTTTTCATAGCATTATATACAAAATTGTCCAATGCTCTTTATTTTATCTCAATACTTATGCAGTGACAACAGCTATGCCTTTTCCTGCTGCAGTTTATAAGAGAATATTAAACTCATGACATGGCTACCTAGCTTTATGTGGGATTCTGTTTCCCTTTTCCATCAAATAATTTAGTTTTTAAAAAATAATTCTTATAATTATCAAGCTTTATAGAACCATTAATGTTCTATGTGCTAGACGTTTATGCAGGTAAAAATTATTCAAATCTATATCCTCAATAACATCTTATTAAGGAATAGATGGAGGGTTGTGTTTATGAGTGTATCAGAACTTGGCCCATAGCTGACATTACTTCTAAATGGCATTCTGTGTAATTTCAAAATAGCATTTTACAAGTTTGATAAAGTGAGAGAATATGGCTGAATATGAATGAAAAATAAAACAATAAAAATTTGTAATGGCCAGCAAAATAGGGAAAAAAACCCTCCTTTCGCTTATGGTTTTACCAAAACAAAAACTATCAAGCATAAGTTGTTCACAGTCATATCTCTGATTCCTATTAAAATAGAAATTGTTCTGTCGGGTATTAAACACCTGCTATTACATGCATACTGACAGACACAAATATATACATTTTAAAAAGCTTTGCTGTAGACCTCCCTTCCTTCAAATAAACCAAATTTAAAAATACTATTTTCTCTTAAGACAGTGAAAATAATTAATCAAGTCAAACAAGGTAAGGGTATAAATGAAAAGAAGTGATATATTTAGTCCTGTCATGTAGACTGACCTTCAGTTTAAAATGGAGGGGTAAAAGCAGTGTGTATCTTTGACAACATCTTGTGCAGCAAAATTTTAAATGAAAAGTTTAATATAAGACTAAGTAATCTTTCCCTGTATGTAAAAACAGCCTTTCTGTTTCAGAAAGATACTATGAGACCACTGCTGCCACAAAGAGTAAAACAGGGGTTAGACAGACCATGAACTTATTAAGGGAACGGCAAAGAGTCTTGGTCTTCCTTTTTCCTGAGGAGAGCAAGGTTTGCAGTCCCATGTCACATAGCATAGACCCACATACACATCTAATTAGATATCTATATAGAGAAATCTTTGGGCTGGGCTCTTTAGCCCCAAAGAAC
The DNA here is from genome assembly GCA_013400955.1 of Drymodes brunneopygia. Taxonomy (NCBI): domain Eukaryota; kingdom Metazoa; phylum Chordata; class Aves; order Passeriformes; family Petroicidae; genus Drymodes; species Drymodes brunneopygia. The sequence goes on along the minus strand of VZTZ01011558.1, from coordinate 27,751 downwards.
ATAAGCAGTCTTTTTTTGCAGCTCACTTTTTGGCTCTCACCTACAGTACTTTTCTAGAGTCAGTCACCAGCCCTTGAACAGCCATCTGAATGATGCACATACAGGTGGAATATTGATGAGATGAAGTGCACACATCTGATATAGAAATTAGATGGACCATTTTTCATTTCTATAGTGCTCCACAAATATTAAAGGTCATTAAAATGAAATAAAAATAAATTTGTCTTTATGGATTGCTGCTCCTTTATGTCCCAGTCTTGCAAATAGCTTCATGTAGGCAGGCAATTTTGTTTAAGTACAGCTTGTTTGCTGACTTCTTGCAAGATTATAGATTTCAACAATGTGAAAATGTCAATACATATATCCTGCTTTTGCCTTGGAAATGATTTTTTTTTTCAGTCAAAGCAATTATTTACTTTCTTTAACAGAAGTGTAGGATTGACTTTTTCTGCCCATGAGTGAGGCTGCCAAGTTATGCTACTTACTTGGGTGAAACTTCTCCACAAAGAGAAAGATATATGAAGAACTCCTCGAGAGAGAATAGTTTCTTTCTGGTCAGTGCATGGATGAAGACAGAGGACACTGTACCAGATCACTTATATCGCTACTCTTTTTGTCAGTGCAAAACAAAATATAGTGACAGAATTATTTCAGTATTGACTATTTTTTTCAACCAAATATTTATTTAAGGAAGACAGAGGGGAATTTTGTTACATTCCTCGTCGAACCTTTTATGATTTGATCTTATTTGTGGCTATACAGCTTATAAAAAATCTCTGTTCAATGCCCATGATCTAAGTAAACTGTCCCATGAATAAGATAGAGACCCATAATACTCCTTCATACACCTCCAATTTCAGTATTTCTAGGGCCGACAAAACTATTTATTTTTATAGGCTTGGTAGATATACAGGGCTGAAATTTTCTTGCTGTCAAAAGTAAATAATAATAATTTGTGAAAGTGTCAAAGATTTTATTTTTACATATTTATTCTGCTGTGAACGAGAAAGAATATATAGAGTCTGTAAATATAATGAGGGGGATAAAGTTCACTTTCTGTATATAATTAAAGTCAGCATTATTCTTTTATTCAAGTATCTCCATCCCAAGGAAAGGAAATATTCTTTGTTAGGTGGTGCTTTCAAGTTGGAGCTGCATTTTAAGGAGTATAGAAGGAGAGAGAAGGAGACAGGGGAGATAGATTTTTTGGTCCGATACATCACTTTGCACACACTCTGATTGTTATTCTAAACAGGAAACACTCGGATTTTTTTGTATGGCAAATGAATTTACTTATCTGAATTAGTACCAAAGGCTTGAGACAAACACATGTGTTTCCTTAAAAATGCTGACATTTTTAATGGCAACGTGCTGCCATCTCTGTTCGACGGGAAGCACTTCTGTGCCTCCTCTCCAGCACTAGCAACCCTCAGCAGCTGCTCACTACCTGTGCTGGGCTGCTCGCTGCCCTCTTCCCATGAGCAGAAAGAAAAGCACAGAAACTGAACCTTAGAAATCATCCACTGATTACCCTATTAACAGCCATGATGGAGTAATTCTATATGTTAATTACATATAGTGAATTCTATTTAACGTCTGTTTACCTAATCTTTTGGATTATTTCTAATAGTTTCTAATAGTTTTATGGCAGACCCTCCCTTGCCAGGAAGCCCTTAGGTTTTACCAGTATAATTTCCTTGCCTTCCTGACTGTACAGTTCAACATCTATCTTTTGTTTCATTTCTTCATGTTTTACAGAGTTGGCAGAGCATAGAAATAGTTCAGATTAATCAAAGAAACTTAATGCATCTCTATGGCTTAAAAGAATGTTTAAGGCTCCAGCACTTTCCTTCTTAAGTTTAGGAAATGAAGCCTTATATTTATTTTTCTTTAAAAGTTAGATGAAGTTCTTCAGTTTCTGACTTGTTTTTTCACAGAGGGTTTTGTGTTTGTTTTTTACCTTTCTGAGTCATGAAATCTAGCCTTTAGGAGATTAGCCTCTTTCTCACAGTTTCTGAAATACACAGTATATTTTGTTTTAAAAATCTGACTTTAATATTACTCCAGTAAGTAGAGATTTTTTCTCCACATTTTCAACTGAATAAAATGAGTTTAAAAAACAACTCCCTTCAATAGTTCTACTCCTGGAAGAGGTATAGAAAACCATAATGGCAATTTGTATTACATATTTTCAATGGGGCTAAGATAAAATTGTTTATTGTATGTCTAAGAAAGTTTGGGAAAAGTTTAGTAGTGTGTGTAAGTCTTTAAAAAGCTACTTTAATCCAATGTGCACTGTTCACAAAATGGATTATCTTTAAATTTTAACTCTTAACTCTGAAAAAAAGAAAAAAGCCTGTTGCTGACACACGCTTTCCCAAACTTTCAAAAATGGAAATTTTTTTAGTTTTCATACTGTAATTAGCTCTCTGTAGATATGAATGAGTCTTTGGGGAAATAAATCCATACCATTCTTGGGACTCATCAAGTATTTTTTTTCTCCTTGTCCATTTCAAATTCAAAAAATATTTTGGAATCATGTATCACACAGTACCCATTTCTGAGCACATAGTACTTTTGTTTTCAATGATTGTTATTTCTGAGATTACCATAAGAAAAAAAGGTTTCAACCCAGTCAGTAGACTGATCTAAAATCTATTAAAACAGTAGAAAATCTTGCAGTTTCTGTAGACAGTTTTGAAACAAACCAGGACTGAATGTTTTTGTCTTTTAGAGTTTAATTCAAGTACAGGTACTTCCTGTCTCCTTTCCATTTAATTTCAAGTTGTCTACACAGGTTTTATATGAAAAAGAGAGACAGAAATTGCTGGAACAATATTCAGCAGCTGTTGGCTTTAGAGTGAGTAAACCTTTTACAAAAATGCTCTTCAGAATAAAATATTGTTATTTAATGTTAGAGTTTAGATGTGAATGGTATATTGCTGATAGTGAAGGAAGTCAGGGAATGCTATTGCACTCACTCCCATAGTTATTAAGAACAGTATGGATACTACCACTGAGTAAAAGGACAGTGATTCAAACTATTTTCTTCTCTCGCTTTCTTCTGGATCCAAGTGATTCTTGAACTCTATATCAGCCTTAAACTGTTTCTACATGAAGCTGCTATATAAACTCTTATACTTCATATTTTTATTACATCTCATTCAAGTGATCTTTTGCACCTTGATTTTTAATTTGATAAGCCTTGACTAGCAGGAAGATTTTTCGCTGTGTTTAAAGACATTTTCCTCCTCTTAACATGATTAAGTATAAGATATTTTGCCTTTGCCCTCTCCAAGTTGTGCTGGAAGCAGATGTTAATATTTTATACACAATTTTCCTTAACCCATAATTGGCAATAAAGACAAAATAATGTAATGTTTCAAGATTCTTCAGTATTAACTAATTAAACCAGCAGCAGGCCTCGAGCATGGGACAATGGCAAACTTTCAGATGAATTAATTTTATGGAAGACCAGCTGAGTAATTGGACTCCAATTACAGGCTGTTTAGCTCCCTCATCACCTTCACATATAATTAAATTCAATTGGTTGATACAGCTTCTATTTTTATGAGGGCACTTACAAGCTTTTTGAACCCCACTGTGACTTTGGATCTAGGCCAATCAATTATTACTCATTTCTCTTTCAAATGGAAATACTCTAGATTAGTCATATCTTCTATAATGCACTGCTCTCATTTAAAAGATCTGCCTATAGCACATTGCAGCTGAGAAACAGGCGAAGAGAAATGTTTATGGATATTTTTGCTCTACAAACAATAGATAGGATGAAACTGTATATTTGTCATTGATTTTGATGAACAAAGGCCACATGCTTTTATGAACTGTCTTGAGAGATATGATAGTACATCTCTTGAGAGATATGATGATACACAGTGTATCATTATATTTGCAAATGCCATGCTTATTCATGCTACAAATAATTACTGAAATCGCTCATTAGGTCCAAAATTGTCTTTATTGGCATGTAGAAAGTAAGTAATTATGTATAGCTAGCTGCAAATCCCTTAGTAGTCCAGTTTTTCTTCTTTAATTCCTTTCCAAATTAAATTAAAGCATCATTACTAATTAAAACAAAAACCAAAAAACAAAAAGAAAATAAATTATTACTTATCTAGAGAAGAAATCAGCAGCTCCTGATCCATAGGTTGTTAAATAGTTTGTCTAAAAGAAAAAAAACAATATTTCTATTTTGACAATGCTATTACTGTTTCTATCTTAAAGCACTTGGCTTTGAATTAAGTCCATATTTTCAGCTGCAAACAGAACATGAATTAAGTGCAGTTATAGCATTTCACCCATAACTAGCCTATAAGGAGATTAAACAAATGACTAGAACTGATATGGCATTTTTGCCTGTTTTTAGAATATTGCTTCCACTGTATTTATTTCCAAATAGAGCAATATATCATCACTAATAAAACAGGAAGCAGGGAAGCAATAGTGACATCAGTGATCTTTTCCAGCTCTACTGAGTGATCAATAAAGAAAAAGGCAGTGTCAAATATGAAATATTACTTTTCTTTAGACCTTTCAGTTAGGGAAATATCAAACCCATTTCTTCAATCCTTAAACTCTTGAATTTGAATACAAGCCATTGATTAGCTACGTAAAAAATGACATTGAGACATCCAAATTACAACAAAGTCTCTATGAAACTGTGTTACTACTGACTGACTAGCAAAATAGAGCATTAATGATTAATGGGTTTGTAATAAATACCAGAGAAGTAGTGTTCACTACCTTCTCTTTTGGGATTTCATTTCCCACAAGAGCAGAAAACTCACCTTTGAAAAACAGCAGGAAATTCTCCTCTTGGGCTTTTTTTTGCTATTCCTCCCATAGAATTCAGCTAGTATGCATTAGAAAGTGGCTACTTCAGATCTTTACTGCTTAATTTTGATTTTTCCCCTGATTATTTTGTAACTGAAAAAAGAAACCCATATCCTGAACAAAACTCTTCCCCTTGTGTACAGATATATGACATACAGAGGGAAAAAAATACAATAAAAAGATTCCTGAGGAAAATGTTTTCCATTGTTTTAAGAGAAGTGTGACTATCATATTAGATATTATCAAAATATGTTATTAATGCTAGTTGACTTCATTATTTTAGAATAAAACAAAGGTGGTAGAAATGTTAAAATCATGTAAAGTCCAGGTTTGTCTTTTGTTTGTTTTCCTTGCTTGCACACTTGCTTTTCTTTCTGAATATCTAAGGATCCACTTTAAAAGAAACTAAGGAGTTCATGTATCAAATCAGTATTTTGATTTTTCCTGCAAGAATAAATGTTTAATTACTACCACTTTTAATGTTGTAAGTAAAGGTAGAACACAAATTTTTCATATATGCCTCCTGTTTCAGAAGCATCACAGATGCTGTCATTCAGATTAAAAGGCTCTGATGATGTGTTTAGTGCCCCCTGTCTAACACGTTTGTTGTTCATTAATCCAGTTGGTCCCCCTGGTGTCACCACAAGTTCATTAATACTTTATTTCTGCTAAGGAGACACAGTATTTATGCAATAAAGAGCATAACTAATAAGATAGTATGGACCATTGAACTTTGAGGAGAGAGAAGAAAATTAGTAGTGCTGTCACAGACCAAATATCAGCTCACTTGAGGTGGCAGTCAGGAAAAAGAACTCTCTGGATATTATTTTATTTTCCAAAGGCGAGATGCTTTAAATCACAGTGTTCATTAGACTTAGTCATCATTTTGTCATTTTGCCTCATCAAGCCTCTTGTTCTACATGTGTTTTGAAATACTTTTTTCTCCCTAGGTGGGTTAACTGAGATCAGAATGCACAACTGGCATTCCTTGCAGAGACAAAGTCAGAATCGATTAAGTTTAGAAGACAAACTGCACAGAGGGAAGGAAAGACCTCATTCAGGGTATGATTTTACAGGATTTATTATTCGTAAATGAACCGCCACCATTTCATGGATTTCTTTCTGAATAATGACAAGAATTAAAAAGAGAGTAAGTTGGTTCACCAGTACACTTACTCAGGAAATATAAGCAGGTATTAGAGGTTTAGTGAAAACACCACCAGTACCACAAAGAGAAAAAAAAAAGCCCAGGACAAGCATTTCCCACAATTTTCAGAGCTGAAATTTCTACTCTTTTGGGAAATGAAACCCAAAATGTTCATGATCTGACTTTTGCCTGTATTGACCAAAGCATAACCTCATTATTTGTCCTTCTGCCAACCAGAGTTTTTTGTGTACCTTTTTTTTCCTTTTCTGTCCCTAGCTCATGATTGAGAGCATACACTGCATTTTGGGAAACACCTTTTAATATAAGGGAAAAAAAAACCAAATCAGAAAGGCAAATTTTTTGCCTCCACATCTGGTTTCTTTGGAGGTTAATCGGCAGGCACATTGTTCCTTTAATAGTATTGCTGATCTTAAATGTTGACTCCCATTCTGCACAGATTTGAACAATGCTAAATGAAGAAAACCTAAACAATAAGAGAAAAGAATCAAAAACTGACTGAAACATGCATAGTCTGTGTATTCAGAAACACATAGCTTTCTGTTATGTAAATGAAAGGTGCTTAGGTATGAGGGAAAACCTAATAGTTGAATAGCTTTTAAGTTTAATCCCTGTAATACAGTATGTTGGCAATGCAGCATGTTGCTTCTGTGGCTTCGAAGACACTTTAACTCCTAATCGTTGATACCATCAGTGTTCCCCCAAAAACATTCCTCATATACAGTGCAACAAAGAACAGTGTGTGCCCATGGCCTGAGCTTAACAAAGTGCATTGAGAAGGACGGCTTCCTGGGCAGAAAAGCACATCAATAACACAGTGGGAAGTGGCACCAACAGAAGGTAAACACGGGTCAGTCAGGGAAAGCTTAGTAGGTGGTGGGGCACAGTTCTTCACATACAATGAAGGGAATGACATCAGAGAGATTCATCTTTGTGCTTGAATTCTCAGTTATTAACTAAGGCATAACATCATACAGTACAACAAAGGCACAGAATCAGCCAGTTTTTGACTGCCTCACAGATGGCACTTAAATGTAGATTTCAGTGCTGCTGAGAGAATGACTGAGGCAATTACGTTAGCTGAACCATTCAGCTCAGGGAAAACAAAACAAAACAAAAAAAAGTGATGCATTAATGTTCTGGTTAAGTAAATATTATTCAGACATGTAAGCCACTAGGCTTACCCAGTTCTCTGTCATTATTTATTAGGTACATGTGAATGGTGTATAAGAGTTTCAAATTCCCAAGCATAATTTTTCTGTCAAAGACTGGCAAAAAAATAATAAAAAATAGTTGTTCCATGTATGTAGCTGCTTATTTTTTATAGCTGAGCAGGAAATATAATTTTTTAATTTATTTTAGCTAGATTTAGCAAGACATGAGTCTTCTTTACAAAAGAGGCTTTTCTTTTCCCTGCCACATTAAACTGTATTCATCTGTAACACTTTTTATCTCTGACCTTTTTCCTAATAGGGAAATTGTTAAGGAATAGGGAAGATTTTAAATGCCACTCATATCAGTTAGGAAGATGATTTTTACAAGCTGCTTTGATTATGAAGAGTGTTTATTTATGGAACTGTTCACAGATTTTTAATGCACTATCTTGATTTTGATTAGCGCTTTATACTGCAATTTTTAATTTTGCTCACAAAATTTAGACAAGAGATTTCTGTACATGAAACTTTTTGTACTTTTATAAACTTTAAAAGGTTTTGCAAACGCTATTGATTCTTTATTGCAATGTTATCTAAACTTTTTTGACTGTGCAACCATATAAAAAAATTAGGAGCATGCACCGTCAACATATGCACATTTGTGGTTTTCTTTATAATTTATGTACATATACTACTATACTAGCATATATACATTAAAAACATGCATAAAATTAGATATGAAAAATGAGACAAAAATGAAATAAAAACTGCTATTTTTTAAAACATATTTTGTTTAATAATGATCAAAAAAATTCCTCCTACACTCCAGTGGATTGTCTTGTTCACTCCATTGGGTGCACACACACCACCTTGGAGACAACTTTCTTATTAACAATTTGCCATCTAATCATTATCAATTATAAAAATTTAAAACTCACTGCAGAGGGAATATCTTAGAACAAAACATATAGAAGCTCTGTTAATTTTATTCACACTTAAGGGTTTTTTCCCAATTTTTGAAGTACTAACTTAGCGGAACTTCCTGCAGACCCTAATTGCCTTCCCAATGAGACCGTTGTCCAAATTAGATATCTATAACTGCAAAAGGCTATGATTTTGCAGGAATGGAAGACTAACATGGAAGAAAGAGAGAGGTACATGCTGGAAAATGTGTTACTTAATTCTCAGCTTAGTTATAGTACCAGTAGTATAGTAAAAAGAGAAGTCAAAGTAGATTTCCAAGCCTAGACTGTAAATCTGAAATTAGGCCACCTGGATAAGAAATCTTAGCTATCTAGAATGTCAGGGAGTCAGTCTTTTGCTCAGACAAGCAGCATGTGCTTTTCCAAGTGCTTTCACTTATCAGAATAAAAAAGTTTGTTTACCCAAAAGAGTTCAGGAAATTAACTGATTTATTTGATATGGATTTTCAGATGACCACAACCCCGTACTGACACTGGAGATCTGAGATATTTAATGAAGCAGACCAAAGGGAAAACTACTTCATGGAGGCTGTTATCCATTGTAGTGATGGCTCTAGCCAAGTGAGCAAAGTCCATGACTGAGTGTGTTTGAAAAAGAGCTGCATTTATCAAAAGTTATCTTTAAAAAATGAGAATAGAGTCCTCTTGTTATTTATATTTATTTTGTATATCTATTGAGTATGTGTGGCTATTATTTGAACAAAGAAGCCAAATCACTCTGTAAGAGAAGGCGCAATGAGGAACCATCACAAAGCTTCCTTGCTGAATTCATGGGCCTATGAGAACTGACAGTTTTGTAGTTCAAAGCCCCATAAGATGGATGTGCCAATTTGCTATCCTCTGGAAATATTTTATTACACTGATTATTCTTCTTTTTTTTTCTTATTTTTATTTTTAATATTCCCAGCTGAAAGAGACGAAAGTGCTTAGAAGAAAAAAAAAAGAACACAAAAAGGTCAGGAGGAGGAAAGAATTTAAACACCTAATAGGAATTTCTGAATTTGGAAACCTATATTGTTCATATAGTCAACAGAATTTTCCTAGAATTATTTGGAATATCTAAAGGTTGAAATCAATCTCTGGAGGTTGTAAATAAAGAGCTAAATTAAGGTACCCACACTGATATTGTTATCTCATATTACTCTCTGCTCCTCTTTTAGGTTGATCATTACAAGTAGATTTATTAAGCCATTGATTTCTCATTTCTAAATAGTAGGTTGCTTTGAATATTTCATGGTTCATGGATGCTGAGAAAATCCAGCCAAGAGTAAGGAAGATCTGGGATTAACAATACAATGCGTTGCTTAAGGAAAGTTAATGCAACTAAAATGGTAATACCTTTCCTGATGATATCTTGTTCTGATTACTTCCTCTGAGAATTTTATGAAAATATCATTGTCAGTCATTACATTTCCACACCTTCAAATCCAGAGGATGATTCAAAATGAGTTTGCATTGGAAGCATTTGTTGTTCTCTGTTGGTTGAGAAATTATTTCAGATGTGACAAGTAAGTGAAAAAATGACACTTTTCTGCATTTTAAAAGAAAAGAATCCCAAGAAAATCAAGAAAATATGAGAACTTTTTATCTAAATGAGCTTCAGTAATATAAGACCTGATAGCTATTTAAACATACCAACATCTGCAATTTTTACTTGAAATGTCTATGACAACAACATGTAGGTTACATTCATTTAGCAAGGACATAAAACGGAGACATGGAATTGCCATCTTCGTGAGATTCTGCATGAACTGCAATCAATCAGCAACAACAGGTCAAACATGGAGAGTGTTCTCGTTGTCTGTGCAGAGATATACTTCTGTTTCTGTCACCTTAAATATCTCTTCTTCGCCTATGGATTTATGTCATCCCTATATTTCATCTAGTCATTATCAACATAAGATTTCTGCAGAATGGAGAATGCTTTTTTTTTAACTAGAAATTGGGGTGCAGCTCTGAGGGCTGAATAGGGCCTCTGCTTATTCTTGTGATATAGGCAAAAAGAAGAAAAACACGACGTGCTTTCTGCAAGGTTAAGCTGTAAGTTTCTGTAGATATACTTTCACATATAGGTGGAGACATTTTAGAACCTAATGATTTTACAAGACACAGAAGTGACTGTGGGAAACCCAATGCCATATCCAGTTTCCATGTAGAAGCTCTGCCACTATAACTAGCATGATCACATTTCTGTCCCCTCAGTGAAGCACCTGGTATCAAGGGTATGAGGTGAATCCTGTTTATCAAGAAAACCATACAATGTTCATGCAAAGGCACAAAAAAGTCCCACTACCTACATAAAATTCTATTAAATAAAATAATATCTTATTTGTAGTAAGTGGAAGGTGGGACTTTATGGACTAACTAGTAACTTTGCCAAAGCAAAAAATATGTGTGACTGAGGAAAAAGATGTTAATAGATTTTTTTCATTTATCAAAAAAAGAATAAGAAGTTGGTCCAGAAAAGTGTAAGCCAGTTGAAAGAAAATGCTTGATTGTTGCAATTTTATTTCCCTCACCTTTTTTCCTCTCTCCCTTTTCCACCCCCATCACAGGAACTTGCTCATGATAAGATTGCTAAGATGTTTTTCAAAGAAAGATTTTTTTTATCAGTTTTGATAGAACATTGCAAAAAAGTGGATTTAAAAACATAAAATACCCTTTTTTAATCCAATCTAACCCCTTATCTGGCTACAAAGCTTTCATTTTAACTCGTGGAAACTGGTAGCAAAGTCTGCTTAATGACAGAAAATTATTGAGAATAGTCAAATCTAAATGTGGCTGCAAATGTTTGTGCAAAGATTAGACGGCACTGAATGAGGAGGTGATCAAATGAAGAGGTGATAAATTGGCAAATGAAATTGCTTCCACATGAAGCAATAAATAAAAATAACACTAACAATATATGTAGAATAGGATACTCTAAATTACCTCCAAGTGCAAAGAAGTTCTGTGAGTCATTACAGACCTCTGAAACTGACAGCAATGGTCAGAAAGAGACCTTCTAGAAATGCCAGAAGAATGGCAAGTATGATCAGCTATTTGAAGGAAGACTAAATAGGTTAAGAATTTTCATTTAGACAAGAACAACTGAGAAAAGGAAGCAATGCATTAAGAGTTTCTTTGAAAAAAAAAATCCAGACATTATTCATTTGATTAAGAACTCAAAACTGGAAGTCATTGGGGCAAAGTGACACAACGGAAGTTAAGTATAGGTAGGTGTGGAGAGTGCATCATGCACAGATAGAGCCACTTGTCTGTACATTAAAATGGTGTGATCCATATTCAATGTTCAGTAAAATATCCAAGACTGCTACCTATCAGGAGCTGAAAGAGTCAGTCATTCTGTAATTTCCCTCTCTGGTTTTCTTTCTTTCTAAATTGTTTGCTTGGTTGTTTGATTTTTTTCTGTTTTATAATTCTTTCCTTACTGATCAGTAACATCAGAGATACAATGCTTGTGTAAAGGGATCCTTGTTCTGATCAAACCAGTCTGTTTTATCATATTTAGACTTCTGTGCATTTTATTTTGAATTTCTAAAAAAAATATAAAGTTAAAAAATAAGATATAAAACAGAAAAACATATGTAAAATACATTTTTTTCTACACCATTTCAGCCTTAACTGCCTCCAGTATGCTTACAAAAATACTTAAGATTGACTCTCAACATTTTCTATTTTTTGTTCAAACTTTTCCATTCAGACAAATTTCATTATCACTTTGATGTATAAATACAGGTGTATGCGTTTTGTACATTATGTGTATGTGTGTGAATCTGTATTTGTGGAATATATGAATATCTGTATGCAAAATAGGTTTGATTTTACTGTTAGTGAAATATCTGTTTAATTGATACATACAGGAGAAAAGAACTCCATGGATATCATGGTTAGTCAAAATAAACCTGTAACATTTCTAATGAAACTCAATTTGAAAGGTGTTCGCCAGAACATAAGACTCATGTTCATGAATAAGAATTGAGGTGTAAATTCATATTTAGTGCTAAAAAAATATTTAAAATCCATGTGCCATTAACTGCATTACATTTTCAAGTTAGACTTGCTGATAGTTTGCATTAATGATTTCTAAACCTACTTTTCTACTGAGCTCAAAAAAAAAAGCAGAAATTCTCTGAATTCATCATAGCTTATCATATTATAATTCCTTTCTGGAATCTGAAACATGGTTTGACTCTAATATTTGGTGCTAACATTTCTGTAGTGTTTTGGAAAAAATCCAAACTAGTTTTGTCTTCCAGAGCAACAATACATTTGCCTCTTTCAGAATTACCACCCTCTCCAACACTGGTTCATTTTCAAAATGCTAATGCATTAATATTGTAGCTTTTCAGGAAGTTCTTTCCTTGTAGAATGATATTTCTGGGACTCCTACAGTATTTTATTGCAGTAATTGCAGGTTAAGGCAGTGAGAGGAGGAGGGGAGTACCCTATAGAGAGATAACATTTCACTAATAAAGAAAAATACTACAATATCTTTTCACAAAAAACTTTACCACAGGTGCATTTTCTGTAAGAGAACATATACTTCCAAATTAGAACCATACTATTTTCTTGCATCCATAAAATTATACTTGTTAGTCTTGGCATCTATGACCTTAAAGAAAATATGCTTCTCAGAAATACTATAGAGTAGCTAGTGGTTCTGGAAAAAGTAAAACATCAAGGGAACTTTCAACTTAATATATATTGGCACCTCATGACATTTTAGTCAGTACTGCTTATTCAAGGAGGTAAGGAGATTTTGAAAGACCGTTAGCAAAAATCAGACTGGTAGTGGATTTTAAACACAGTACATTATAACTGTCTGACAGAAAGATAGAAATAACATCCCATTTGCCATCAAAACTGCTCCAAGAAAGAGAAAAGGAACAATTCTGTCTGGGCATGGTCAGTTTAATTTTGACAAATTCTCAGAACTCATCAGATTGCCAAACAACACTGAGAAAGAACAGATACACCCCCTTCCTACCCCTCCTTTCCTTTCTTGGTTCCTTAACATATTGGACCTTTTCCATCACCCAATTACACTGCAAAACATTGTTGTCATAGGCAATACTCTCAAAGGGAAGGATTAAATAATTTGAGTTCAGAAGCACATTGCACAGTAAAAATCAGACTTGCATGAAGTTTTTGCCTTTCAATGTTTAGGGTGCTCAGACACCACTGGAGACTGAGCTCAATCATTTCATTCACTAATAAGAGGACATGGAGTTAGACCTAACTGGACAGACATCTGCTGCAACACCAATTTGGAATTCTTTTTACATATGAAGCAGTTAAGGGGAAATAAAACTAATGGGTGTTGGGATCTAAAAGCTGAAATAACTACCAATGGACTCCATCTTTTTTTTTTACTAGCTAAGTTTTTCTTATATGTTACTTTTTACTTTTTATACTTTGCATTTTGATTGTCATGGAGATGACAAAACTATCAGCTGGAATGCAGAAGTAGTATTAACATTTTACCAGATATTGAATTATTAGTTAGTAAATCAAAATGCATTTTCATTAGCAGAGACATTTCACCAAAGCAGTGTAATTTAGAGAAAAACCCAATGTCCATGTGATGTTTTTTTCAATTCCTTTTTCCTGGAAGACAAGGCAAATTATTTCAGTTCATTTTAATTTGTTTTGTAAGCATTAGTTTCCCACTGCTTTTACAGAAATGGGCAAAGAATTCTCTTGAAAACATATTTGGAGTAGAGACAAATATGATAACATATTTTGCTACACTTTTTTTAAAGGTTTTACAAAACTTTAAATAGAAACTGCATGTAACAGTATTAGAAAATCAATGTATTAAGAGTTACATTTCCACAGACATTGTCACACTGTTGATTTTAGGCCTCGTGTTATTAATTTTAAAACAATTTTACAACAACCAATTTACAATCAGAGTTTTCCAGAACTCTTCTTCGTAAGTCCCCTCAAAGTTTCAGTTTATGACTTTTAATCACAAGGACTCAAAAGACACAAAGAATTTAGGTCAGAGTTGAAACCTGGGAGGATCTGGAAGTTCAGAGCTGATTTTCAAGAGACAGTCTCCTCTAGTTGTGCCAAAATTCCTCTCCCAGCAGTGGATTGATTATGCCCTGCTGAATAAGAGTGTCTCTTTTATTGTTGGGTCCATGAAAAGCAGCAGAAACATTTCAAAACCAGGGGGAAAAAGGATGAAAAAGAGGAAAAAAAGAAGGAAGAATCTCAGACACAAATCCAATATTTCCAATACTTTTGCTTTTCTTTCATTGTGAATGATATAATTAAGTTTTTTTTATATACTTTACTTTTTTTTTTTTTTTTAACAGAATAAATGTGAAGGCATAATGGGAATAGATGCTAACAATTAAAAATCCAGGCTAAAATGCATTAATCTCTAGAATGGTAACACCAAGTGAAACACATCTTCATTTTGCCTTGATAACAGCAGAAACAAGTTCATGTATGGGAAGCTTTCCAAACTATGATCATAATAATAAGAAAAATAGAGAATTTGAAGAGGATCACTGATATTTGTTCTGTGTTGAGTAGTACTTCTCTCGTAGGTAATGGCATACTTTGAGACATTTTAATATTGCTGGTTTTTAAACTACATTGTATTGTGGGATCTTTTTGTTTGGTTGTTTTGCTGTGGTTGTCAGTTTGGGAGGTTTTGTTTGTTTTCTTTAAAAGGAAGCAAATCATCTTTTCAAACTATGCATTCGTTTATATTCAGAGCCTCTCTTTTCTGGATGGTTAATCCAAAATTTTTCAGTGTCCCTTTTCAGGAGTTTGATCTGGAAACTTCTGCTAAAATTTTGTCTTGTATGAAAGACAATAAAGAAGATAAATGGGGAGAGATTTGGTAAGGCAATATTGATAAAAACTCTTTTCAATGATGTGTAGAATACTGCTAACTTTTACCTTAAATAACTGAAGACAAAGATTTGAAATGTGTCATATTCCTTTTTTTTTTTTTAACCAAAACAGCTACCATAATTAGAAAAAATACTAATACAGTAGGTGATGGAACAAAAGAGATAATAGAATCTCATTCACTGCAGGATAGTCAGAGAGTGTATTTTGTACTTGACTATAGAATATTATTACTGTAGATCAGGATCAATGTCTCTTGTGATGTGATCTCCATTTAATGTCATTTTTTTCTGATGTCATGCCTGTGGTATTACACTGAGCAAGTCATGTTGGTCTGGAGACCTACAGTGATAATTGCCAAAAAGCCATAGGAAGGCAAGATCGTGGTCCATGTTACATTTCTGAAAAAGGATTTTTTTTCTTAAAATTTTCCCAACAGTTTGATTCCACTCCTATAGGTTTTCACAATTTTTATTCTAATATTGTTACTTGTGAAAAGGTTCTTTACTCCAGTCTGTGTTAGGACACAGCCGAAGAGATTGGATCGAATTCACACCTGAGGCAACTCTGTTAATTTCCAAGGAGATAAATTGCAAGTGAGTTTGTCTAATGAAGATTTGCTCAACAAAAGTTAAAAAAACTATTTCTACAATTGTAGATGCTGTTATCTTTGAAAAACTATTTGAATCACATAGAAAAATTCTAACATATTTGAAAGAAAAAACACATATCAGTGACATATGCACACAACATTCCCAATGTCCCTATATTATTTAATTTTTGCATACACTAACAGACATCAGACTTCAGGATTGCTCTTGAACCTTGAAGCTATGTTTCTCATTAATCAGAGTACAAGCATGGCCAATGAGCACTGGACCATGAACTTCTCAACTACTTAATTCTTCCTTGCTTTTTGTCTGTTTTGGCCTGTGCTATCCAGGCACAGTTTGGGAGAACGCAAGGTCAGGCATTGTCCATCACAGCCTGTGTGGGCCAGACCACCCCATTCTGAGAGGAGAAGAGAGACTGCCTTCAGGACCAGAGAAAAGACACCCTTGTCCATTTTTTGTATAAGTACACATGTGATGTTTGTGGCCATGGAGAACCACACTGGGTAGAAGCCTGCTCATCATTAGCAAAGGTCAGTTTAGCGTTG
Source organism: Drymodes brunneopygia (assembly GCA_013400955.1). Lineage (NCBI taxonomy): Eukaryota > Metazoa > Chordata > Aves > Passeriformes > Petroicidae > Drymodes > Drymodes brunneopygia. Next base: position 11,563 of record VZTZ01011558.1, on the reverse strand, counting down.
CCATGATACCTAAAATTATTTAAAAAAAAAAATTCTGTCATGTTCACTGATGGAGGTTGTGAAAACTCCCTCAGGCTTTCCAGTTTGTCTTCTTTTTTCTTTCTTTTACAGAATTTTGATGGGCTAATAGCAAAGTTTGAGCTCACAGCTACTTATTTGGCTTCCTTAGAGTGATTGCCCTTTGTTTAAAAAGGAATCTTAATTGAAGATAGAATACACACCTACAATATGTTCTCAGTCTGTTCACACGTAACAGTATGTATGTCCTGGACGAATGTAAATGACAGAACCTCTGTTTCAGTAAAGTAATTACTGTTTTCACAGAGATTGGTAAATGTAAAACTTAGTACAAACAATAATAGTTATTGCTACAATTATTTGCTTCCAAAGCACAGGGTATATGTCCTAGGTACTTAGAGAGAAACTTGTATCTCGTGTTCAGATTAAGAAGAAAGAGGCAAAATTTCCTTTTACCTCTCCCTTGACTATCCTAAATTCAGACCTCCATTGGTAGATATTTGCTGGTTGTTTATGTGTTGGTTAAAAGGGGAAGAAGGACAAAAATATGGGTGGAATTAAGATTCCACTTCTTGACTGATATAACTGAGATAGTTTTGATCAACAAATCCCTGTATTCACTTTAAAATAAATGAGAGGAAGAAAATATTGTCTCAGAAAAGTACCTTCTTCTCTCAGTTGATCTGCTACTTAGATTGTTCATGAACTTTTCCTAAGAAATTTTGTTTGCTGTTTAAAAAAAAAAGTGTGAGCTTTGGTAAATGCCTGTTTTCCTTTATTTTTCCTTCTGTACAATTTCGTAGCTATTTTGATCATCTAATAGTTTGTCTAAATCAGTTATCTAGTGGTGAGTGGAAATGCAGATAGGTAATGTATTTCAGGATTGTATTTCTACTGTACTGAAGGAAACAGATAATCCCTCTCAGATCTGGTCGATGACATACAGAGTGTACCAACAGCTTTCCCTGTCTCTGTAATGTTGTTGCCTCTAATTTTGTGACATTGATTTCAGCAATGCATGGGCCTTCTCACAGAATAATAGAACCACAAATTGGAAAAGGTCCTCAAGATCATCAAGTCCAAGTGTAAACCTTACACTGTCAAGTTCACCTCTAAACCATGTCCCTAATTTTAATTTCATTTGTCCCGTTACCCTTCCTTGAGAGGCATACCTTCTTGAACAGTTGTCACAGAATCACGGAATAAGCTGAGTCGGAAGAGACCCACAAGGATCACTGAGCCCAAACCCTGGCCCTGCTCAGAACAGTCCCAAGAGTCACACCATGTCCCTGAGAGCATTGTCCAAACACTTCTTGAACTCTCTCAGGCCGGTGCTGTGACCACTTCTCTGGGCAGCTGCTTCCAGTGCCCAGACACTCTCTGGGTGAAGAACCTTTTTCTAATATCCAACCCAAACCTCCCCTGACACAACTTCAGGACATTGTCTCACTGGCAACCACAGAGAAGAGATCAGTGCCTGCACCTCCTGTGCTCCTTTCAAGGAAGTCATAGACTGCAATGAGGTGTCACCTCAGTCTCCTCCAGGCTGAACAGACCGAATTATCTCAGCCACATCTCATACGGCTTCCCCTCAAGGTCCTTCACCATCCTTGTGGCTCTCCTTTGGATGTTCTCTTACAGTTTAATGTCTCTCATATATTGTGGCACCCCCAAATGCACGCAACATTCAAGGTGAGGCTGCCCCAGCGCAGAGCAGAGCAGGACAATCCCCTCCCTTGCCCAGCTGGCAATTCTGTGCCTGATGCACCCCAGGCTTGGCCCTCCTGGCTGCCAGGGCACCACTGACTCATAACTTGTGCACTACTGTCACATGCACAAACCAATGATATCAAAGCTGCTGTCAAACTTGCAGTGTTATGGAAGTAAAACTAGCAACAGCAATATTTTCATAATAAAATATGCTTAATCTTTTAATCTTGCATATAAACTATGAATTAATATTTTAAGTGCCTCATGGGATAAAGTATTGCAGTAGTTTTATATTAATAGCACTAGCAACCTCTCTCTCTTCTTTTAATAATAAAGATGGTTAAAGATATATGTCACAACTGCTATAAAAATTCTGTAAAATTTAATCAAATTTGACACAAAACCCTATTGCTCTACTGCTTAAAATGAAAGTATAGATATGATGGTTTCAGCATGATCATGACATGGAGTTTTATACTTCTATCTCACCCCAAATAAAAAGCTGTCAAATATCCTTCTGTGTCTGGGTAAGTCTCAGGCACAGATGAGAGCAAGCTGGCCAAGTCTCGTACAATTCAGATTTAAATGATTAGTGTGGGATGTGGAAAGCAACAGGAGGCTTTGGATGAGGTTATATCATCTCCTCTGCTTTGAGTGTATGTGCCTGGTTTTTGTTCATGAAGTTCTCAGCATAGGGATCTGATTAGATTTGCAGTTTCTTCTCGATGATCAAACAGTGCAGTAGTACTAAGCCTTCTTGCTCCACCTGCATCTGGTTAAGAGCTTGTGTGATTTCCTCTCTGAGCAGAGTCCTTCTCTGGTGACTTAAAATTTTATTACCATAATGGTGGAATACAGCAAAAATAGAAGGGCACCTTAAATTCATGCTAAGGATATAAGTGACAGAATACAGCTGGCCATTGGATAGAAAGGAGGAATTTATGGTGAGCACAGTGATATTTCTATGTAAGGATATATATATTGATGGCCATTTGACTTTGTTGAATTCTGAGGTCAGTTTTTTGACTTAAAAAATGTCCAGCTAACCTGGCAATGATCCATATGGGACACATTCTCATACAGCTCAATGCGCTACCAAATCAAAGACAGAAGTATAGTCTGGAGTTCAAGGATATTTTTCTCTGAATTGCCCTGGAATAATCAGATATGTTACTTTTCAGTTTTGCAATATAAGAATTGCAATACATATTTATAATCTAATGCACTTGTACAGATTTTGGCTGGGATAGAGTTAATTTTTTTTCCTAGGAACTTGTATGGTGTCATGTTTTGAATTTGTGATGAAAAGACTGTTGATAACAGAGGGATATTTTAGCTGTTGTTGAATGGCACCAACATAGAGCCAAGAGATTTTCTGCCTCTCACGGCACCCCACCAGTGAGGCTGGAGGTGCACAAGGAGTTGGGAAGGGGCACAGCTGGGACAGCCAACATCAAATGGCCAAAGGATGTTGTTCTTCATCCCATACCATACGCTGTCATGCTCAGCATGTAATGCAGGGGAAAGAAGTAAGGGGGGACATTTGGAGTTATGACATTTGTCATCCCAACTCACCACTACATGTGGTGGATCCCCAATTTCCTGGAGGTGGCTGAACACCTGTTTGTCCATAGAAAGTGACAAAGGAATTCCATTTTTTTTTGTTTTGCCTGTAGCTGTCTGCAAAAGCATCGTTTGCTTTACCTATTTAACTATCTTTATTTCAACCCACGAGCTTTCTCACTCATACTCTTCCCATCCTAGCAGTGGGGAGTGAGTGAGAAGTTCTGTGGGGCTGAGCTGCTGACTGAGGTTAAAAAATTACAGTACTCTATGTATGATAGTAAATGTGCCACTTCTCTGGCTTTTTAAGTGTATTTGCACTGTGTTTTTTTAACACATACTGACTTATTAATAGTAAATAAAGCAGAATACAATAAGGTCACTTATTTCATTTGCTTTTAGATCTGAGTGAAACTATTCTAAGTTTCCACATAATTCTTGTCCTCCAGTTCTCTTTGTCTGTGATTAATATTTGCTTAATACTGGAAAATGAAATGTAGGGTTTTTAATAATACCTACACATCTGATACCGACAGATGAATCTACCCTTGAGTCAGGGGGACAAGGCAGAGGTAGGTACTTCAAATGGTGCAAACCACCAGCAAACTTAGGCAAATCTTGCCCCAAAATCATGAGTTTTACATTTTATAAACACAAGCTTAAGAAAACAGATGATCCTTAGAGTTAAGTGAATTCAGAAATGTGCCTTAGAAGATGCCCCTTGTATACAAAGTAGTGCTTCTTTTATTCTTACTCTTTGCACTCATTGATTTTATTTCTGTGGAGTTTCCCTGTCTCAGGTAAGTTACATGTCTACTTTGGCATAGTCTGAAATCCAGTGATTGTGTCCTTTGACTAAGTCTTAACTAAAATACAGATTGTTTTAATTATTTGGACTCTGTATCATAGCTAAACCATGGATCTATCTACTTTTTTGTCCATTTCTAAAGTATAAAATCTGTTCCAGTTGCAGTTTTGGAGCATCCCAACACCTGGAGTTTGGCGTACACCCTTTGAAAATTATGTTACTGCAAGTGCTTACTCTTTGTTGTACATTCATTGTACTGGAAGGAAGTATGGATCTTCTGTACCTGAGACAGTTCAGCAAGGAAAATGCAGGCACACAGAGAAATTTCAAGCACCTGGAAATATCTAGTATAAGGGCAACCTGTACCTTATGTCTCATTCTTCTTTTGGATATGGCCTTAAATAAATTGTATTTACTTTACTCACCAGTTCAATACAATTTCAAGCTCATCATATTTTGTACTGTTGGTTTCAGTTCTGTGTTCTTCTTATTAACAGCTGTGATGTTAAAATTATGTTGGGATTATATAATTTAATCTTTTTAAGGTAATATTTAAGACTTTTCAGAGGGTTATTTTTTATTTCTATTGATCATTTCATAAAGAAAGCTAAATCAAACTTTTCTGCTTAGTAGGGCATAAAAATTGGGCCATTCTGCTGTTTTCCCCACTAGTTATCAGCTGCGCAGGCACTAAGTCAGAGGATGCTACCTTAGCACTGAAAATTGCAATTTGGCAAAAAAAAGTTAAGCATTGAAGGTTTTTGTGAGAATTGCCTTGGATAACAAAGTACTTTTGGAAGTTTTGACTAACTAAGCAGCAATATAATTATGTGGTCCTTACAGGAGGTATGACAAGCAAACCAACTGAAACAGTAATGAATGCAGTAGTTTTATGGCTTTGTTTCGGTTTGGTTTTGGTTGGTTTTTATCATTTTCTTTTTCATGCAGAGAACAGACACCTGAGAACTGGCTGCAGATTTATTTGATTTAAAGAATAATGAGCATCATGTATCAGGTACTGGAAACAAGAAATGTGTTGCAGCTGGAAATATGAGTCTGTTAATTCACATAAGTATTGCTACTTAGATGGAGGATTTTCTTTATGTTGGATAGAAAATGTTTTTGCTTTCATAATTTCTTGGCAAGGAGTCTAATTGTAATTGTTGCCAGATGGGTGGTCTGAGATGAGTTTAAAATAGGCAGCCTTCAAGCAACATTTTAATAATCTGACCTTCTCATTGGGAAAATTTCATTTATAGGCCCTGTAGGAAGTTGGTTTCCACAAATAATATATTGGGTATAGAAGGAAACTCCTCCCTCAGATTCTAGTAAGTTAGTAAGGCTAGAAGTACTCAGCTTGCCTAAATAGCACTAAACTTAATTCACGTCTGCTACACTGAACTATTTAGGGTCACTTGCAAAACCAAATTTGTAATTGCCATCTACCTGTAATCTGCCTCTCTGGCATAGCTGCAGAGCAGGAATTGCAGTGATCTCCGTAATTCTTTCTGCAGTGGATCGATACCAAGCAAAAACATCACATCCTTTAGACCTTACTAGCATAGGCAATCTTGCTTCTTAGACTTGTGAAATAGCTACAGTTTCACATGAAAAAGGTCAATATTTAATTATTTTATGGAGCATAAGTTTTGAACAAACTAAAGCAACATTATCTACACATTTGAGCTACCTCAGGTGTCTAACCAGCTGCCTGGCTACACAGACATTATGAATTCTCCCACATTAAAACGTAGTTTTTCTGATAGATGGTGAATTTGTGACCTCCCTGGAACAGTTGGAACTGTAAACCACTGAATGGATAAATGATGCATAACGGTAGTTTCCTCATCTGTGACAGATACAATAATGGCCTGGGCACATTTTTCAGATAATAATTTCAGAAAACTTTGTCCATTCTTCTATCTCAGAAGTTGTACTTTTTGGACATTTTGCTGGAAGTAGCACGTACTATCTGCTTTTAAAAAAAAACTTTAAAATATATCTACAATGGATATAGCAAAAATTATAACACCTTATCTTCATGGCAATATTAAGATCATTCTTATTTTTGGTTTTTCTTAGCATGTTATACATATTATCATAATATCAGATGACTAAAATTTCTTTAGAAATTTTTTTAGGAGAATCTCTCTTTTTCAAATTTTAAAATTTTAGTATGCTAACAATGTTTTGAGCATTTTTATGTTTTCACACTTAATTTATATGACAGACATATAAAGCCTTTTATCTGAAGACAAATATCTTCTGCTACTCTGAAAAGAGCTAGTTGTATTGCTGAGTTTGAAACTAGGACTTAAGAAGAGTGTTCAGTTTTCACTGTTTATTGCTTTTGATTATTTGTTTTCATACAGCATTTCTCTTGAACTTTTTTTTTTTTTTTGACATTAAATTGAAGGAGTTTTATAGTTGGAAGAGATTTCATTTCTTTAGGCAACCTAGAAGGTCTTCCCAGTTTCCAGACATAAATTCATGTGTGCTTCTGCCGAGGGCAAGGTGTTGATGTAGAACATCCTCTTCCCCATACCTAGGGAAAGGAAAACCAGGAAAGGGATCTGGACAGATTTAGACAAAGTCTTGGCTGCCATGGTACCCTTATTCAATGGTCTTAATTCTTGTAGGTAGGTTTGACATAAACACATTGTAGTATTTGAGTGAAAATTGATGTTTATCTGCCAGCAACCTTATTTTTTGTACATGGTACAAAATGTAAGGACAAAAGATAGGTGGAAATTAATTTAACTTTAGTTTAAATGCCGGTTGACATTAAAGCCTGTCACACAGGGACTCTTTTACTAGCAGGAGATACCAACAGGCATATAACCCCATGATGTTTTCCCTTCCTTGTCTGCATATAGAGGACAGCTTAGATAGTGAAGTTTATAACATAACCAAAGGGGTCCTACTTATCCAATAGTTATTGTCCAATTATCCAATAACTATTTTACATTAAAAAATTTACTTTTTCTGCCGATCGGTCTATTCCAATTAAATCAGTTGTTTCAACACATAGTTTTACTTGTTTTGTTTGGTTGGGTTTTTCTTTTCAATATACACTGAAAGGAAAAAGTAAAATTATGGTAAGAAATGCATACCTAATTGTAGAGAATGCTAGAGCACTAAAAATCCTAGAATAGCATCATTTGCTGCTGTCTGTATTTAGGATGCCAAATAATGAGTTATGACCCTTCTCAGATGTGTTGTGTGAGATAGAGCTAAAGTATTTTCTTGGTCCAGTTGAGGTGACAGTCTATGTACTGAATGCAGGATGGAAACAGAGCACTGCAAAGAGACCATGAGAGAAACATTGCTTAGCAATATAGACTATGTTTTACTGCACCAATTGCTTAGGGGCTTTGGTTTCTTTTATGCATCATAGCCAATAACAGCTTTAGGAAGAGAATTGATGGTGGATTACAAGATAGCTCTAGGGGTCTTTTAAAGGAGATCCTCCCAGGCATGAAAGGAAGTATAAGAGTAAGCCTGAAATTGCTTGCTGCAAAATGTAGCAAGATTGATGAAGATACGCAGGCTTAGGCTCATAGAAAACAGAAACTAGGTATGTAGTGTGAGGATTGGCCATTAGGGTAACTGTTAATAAAGAAAAATAGTGTATATTTGATGAGATAGAAAAATCAGTGGAAGGGCATAAAGGGAAGAGAAGTGAGATAGGAAAATATTCCTTACGGTAGCATTCTGAATAGATTTGACTGAGGCAAGATCATCTCTCAAAGCTGAAAAGAAAGACTTTCCAATAAGCAAGATATGAGATGATGAGGATCTTGGGAGAAATTTAACTGCACAGACAGAGAGGATTATGGTATCTTATAGCTATTATGCAGAATGAATCAACAAAAATTAGATGTAGCTGGGCTAAGAGGCTCTGGAGAGCAGACTGAGTGAAAGATGATGCACAGGTTATGGTCCTTGCTCTTATACTGAGTCTGATAGGTTCTTTATCATTAAATTTGTTGTTCATCATAATTTTAGCGTAATCTTGTAAAAATATTTCAGTAGAATAAGAAAAGGACAAATGTCTTTTCCAGAGTAGAAAGGGAAAATTGCCTAGAAGTGTGGAGGGACCAAGGGAAAACCTCCTAAAATACCTGCCCTCAGTAAAACATACAATCATCTTCCACTATTTGTGACAATGGTGCTCTGGGACAACTAAGGTAAAGGAAAAACACGAACAATAACTCAACTTCACAAGTTCAGTTCAGCAGTTCAACACCAACTTTGAGATTTTTCTTCTCTGTTGTGTTCACTACTAGGAACATTTTTTTAATTCCCTGCTCACAGTGTGCCCACCCATCCCAAGCTGGGAAACACCTTACCTTTTCTCACACACCAATTCACCTGAGTCTCTTAAACCCTGAAATATGCAACATCACATAGAAACTTCTGTGCTTGTTTCTTGCACTCACAATTTGGAATGCCTGTGCCATTATCTGGCGCTGTAGGTCACTTCACTGGGAGGCTGATTGAAAATTGTCATCTAAAATGGTAGGACAGTTCTAACTGTGGACAAAAATGAATACAGGTTTTTTTAGATATGAGCAAACTCTGACTAGTTTTTCACTTTTTTGCCAACCCTTATCTATCTCAGTTTCACATCTTTTTACTTTTACGTTATCTACGTGTTTTATTCCTCATTAATTTGGGTTGTCTTGCTAAAATGTATCTTTATTCTCAGAGCCATGAATCTTCTTTCTCAGTGTGCACAAGTGAAAAAGGAATTCCTTTTTGATATAAATCTGGCAATGCCTACACCTACTTTTCAGACTAGGAAATTGTAAAACTCTATTGCTGCTTGGGATTACATCTCCCTTTATCCCTTAATATTACATTACATAACCTTAATTAAACTGGGAGATAAAATGTCTGGGTAGAAGTTTCATAGGAATTGTATTTACTTATTTAGTCACAGAACTTTTCTAGGGAGAAAATACCTAGGTGTAAGTGTGAAAAGACAGGTCTAAACTGCGTACCAGGTATAGTTCCTTGGTCAAAAGGAGGTTTTGAATCCATAAGGTAATTCTCATCAGTAGACACCATTAAATGGGCAAGTGACCTTTTCGACAAAAACAAAACAAAATAAAACTAACCCTCCCAAAACCTCATGAAAAACCACCTCCAAAAAGCCAAAAAAGCTCCAAACAATCGAAAGCATGATACACAGTAACTCCAGTCCATTAACTGGTTTGATTTATTCACTTTGACAGGAATGGTGCACAGTTCTGTGTGCACAATATGATTCCAGATACTTACTTCTTGATTTGTTTTTCTATCATTTTCCCTGTTGCTTTCTGTTAGAAATCAGATTATAAAGGCTCACATGAAAACAAATAAACAAAAAGTTTTCAATCAAGTTAGCTAAAGTACTAAAATAGCAATGACAAAAAAAAATCCTTTTAGATACATTAGGACTAGGGTGTATCGGTTTGTACTGTTTATTTACTGTTTATTTAAAATATTCTTACAATGCTGCTTGTACTTACTCCTGAAAATAATGAACTGTTACATGGATTTTACATGTTGGCCTTCCCATGAGTGCTTTTAGAAAATTCTGCCTTTTGAGCAGCCTGTTTTAATGGAGATCAAGGCAGTAGAGAGAAGAAAGAAACAGGAAAATGTTACAAGTTAGGAAAAAAGGTTGTGATTAACTAGCTTGACATTCACTACCACTTTGGTACAAGGTGGGTAAAAAACTCTCCCGTGAAATAGCTGCGGCATTTAGAGCTGTTCATATTTGTTGTAAGCTATTAATCTTCACTTTTTGTTTTTATCTAATATTTTTATATTGAATACTAAAGTGCTAAATATAATTCATAATAATTGCCTAATATTTTAAATAGAAATCATCATTTTTTCTAAAGTTCTTTGAATTAAGGGTCTTTACTTCAGCTTTTTTAAATTGTTTTTTACAATTCCAAGTCTATATTCACTCCACATAAACTTTACAAAGGGTAACTCCTTGTTTTCATAGGGAAAATGTATAGGGAAAATGACTTATCATTGAATACAATTCACAAAATAACCATACAGGTTATTACAAAGCTCACTGTTTAGTGTAAAGTTATGAAGACTGATTTAATTCACATGATTTAAATAAAGTGGAATTCAACCTCAAGCTGTAAGGGAGGAACTGCTTTTTACAGATGTGAGTCTAAATTTGCAATCTTAATTAGCCATATTTAGCACTCAAGTTGAAGAAAATCTGACTAAAATTAAGTCTTTGACTAGTTTTAAACATGAAAATTTAGGGGACATTAGGTTTTGTCATTGCTAAAGATGTTCATTAACCACCAGTATCCACATTGTTAGAGGACAGAACTTTCTCATATTACCTGAATAACTCTAGAGACAAAAATATTAATAGAAGGAAGAGCTAAAGCTGGTATTTCTCTTTTCCTAAATGTGTTACTGTAATACTTAATAATGCCTCATTTCCTTCTCTAGATCACCCCAATGAGTATTTACATATTTAGAACTCATACACACCACACTGAATTAAGACCACCTCCACAGGACATCTGACCATTCTGCAAATTACACTATCCCTTTTACTAGCTCTCTTTGGCACTACTCAAATTGTTATCTTTCCCTTCATTCTTGCTAAGCAAAGAAACTATTTCTGCTTCAGAAACCTGAAAACATCTGTTTTCTATATGGTGATGGGTTGATCCCATCAGGCACCTAAACATCACAAGACCAACTGCTTGCTCCCCTCTGCTCCAGCTGGACAAGGCAGTGAGCAGGAAGAGTAAAACTAAAAAACTCCTGGGTCTTGGTGAATACAATTTAAAGGGTGGAGGAATGAGGGAAAAAAACCCAAACAAGCAAGTGATGCAAAGGTAATCCTCACCACTTCCCACAAGTATGCCAAACTACTCTCTGAGCAATGACTGTCTCCCAGAGCTTTTAATGATGAGTATAAATAATGTTATATTGCTTGGAACATCCTTTTGGTCAGTTTGGGTCAACTGCTAAGGTTGTGTCACCTCCCAGCTTCTTTTGCATCCTCAGCCTACTCATTGCAGCGAGCAGATTGGAGAAAAAAAAATGAACCAGAAGAAAACAAAACCCCTAAAACCTTAGTGTTTTACAAGCAATGCTCAGAAATAGCCACAACACTGTTTTTATCAACAGTGCTTTAGTGAGAAATCCAAAACACAGTACTGTACTGGCTACTATAAAAAAATTAACTCCAACCCAGCCAGACCCATAACGTGAATACATTTATAAACATATTTAAATTATATACATTTAAGTTCAGTCATATTACCTGAATAACTGAGAGACACATATTCAAGTATTTCCCTTTCTTTTTCCTGACCTTTTCCCTTTCCACTTTCCTTGCCCCTCCCCTCCTTTCCCTTGCCCCTCCTCTCTTTTCTTTCACTTTCTCTTGCCCCTCCCCTCCGGTCCCTTCCCCTTCCCCTGCCC
>VZTZ01011555.1:121503-133265 GCA_013400955.1 Drymodes brunneopygia | reverse complement strand
GAGAGGCTGTGAGCTAAAAGAGGGAGAGGACAGCGGGTTCACCTCAATCCTTCCCCCACTGCCACGTGACAGAAACCCTGCAGTGACACCTCTGCGAGTGTCACAGGGACCAAAGGCAGCTGCTCTGCCCCAATCCCACACTGTGGGCAGAGCCTGTCCCCTGCAGAGCAGGGAACCAAAGGCACAGCACATCCCTGATGTGTCTCCAGGTGTCCTGAAAGGCTGGGAAGAGCTCCTTGCCCTGAGCTCTCCAAGCACAGCGGCTGCTGAGGGTCTGCAGGTTCAGCAGGGCTGAGGAGGAGACCACAAAACCCCCCGTGTATGGGAGGGAGAGCAAGCCTGAGGCTCTGGGAGGAAGCTTTGAAGCAGCAGCACTTTTGGATGTGGATCCATGGGAAGGCAGAGGTGGAGAGTGGGGACAGTGACAGGAACACTCGTGGAGCCCCTGGGGCGATGGCACTGTGCTGCCTGTGAGAGGAAGGATGTTGGAATGTCTCCTGCTCTCTTCCCCTTGATTTGGATTTCCAGCATCCCCCCATCAGCCTGTTTCTGAGCCTCAGGCTGGCTTTTCACATCTGCAGTCCTCTGGACATGGATTTATATTTTAAAAACACCCCAAATCAGACAACAAACCAACCCACAAAACCTTAAAATCCAGATAACATGAAAAATACGGAACATACAAACTCCTCAGTAGCCTGTGACCCTCCCTCTCTCCCTGGAGCACTTTTGGGAGCATCTCTTGGCACGCATGGAGATTCTGTGAGCAGGACTAGAACAGGCTGATGAAGGAAGCAATGGAATTATTACCCTTAGAAACATTCCAAAGGTGTGTGGATGTGGCACTTGGGGACACGGTTTAGTGGGGGATTTGGCAGTGCTGGGGAATGGTTGGATTTGATGATCTTAGAGGGCTTTTCCAATTTAAATAATTAGAGGACACACACGGGTGAGGACTGTCACAGAATTGTTTGGGTGGGAAGGGACAATAAAGATCATCCCATTCCACCCCCTGCCATGGGCAGGGACACCTTCCACTATCCCAGGCTGCTCCAAACCCTGTCCAACCTGACCCAGTGAGCTGCAGGTCTGTGCTGGCCACAGAGAAAGACACTCAAGGTGCCTTTGCTGCCCCGGGGGTGTTCATGGGGTGGGAGCGTTGGCCTCAGCTGTTGTTGGAATGGAGCTGCTTAGGTGCCACCATCCCACTGGGGTGGAGTTTTCTCCCCTTTAGGATTTTCTGCCTTCCCACGCTGATGTTTTTCCTCCTGTCCCCTTGAGCTGCTGCCTATCACACCCTGACAATCCAGCCTCTGTCCTCGGTTTTACCTTTCTTATCTCACAGGGCTCTGTGCTCTTTCTCACAAGCTGGCAGCCTCCTCAGCTCTGGGGGGAGGTTTTTCCAGCTGGCTCCATCTGGGAGGCCTTGGATTGCAGCTGAACCTGGAGGATCAGGCAGTTCAGGGCCAGCTTTGCGGGACGCTCCATTTTGCTGATTTTGTGCCAGTTTAGTGCTCCAGGTGCTTGGCTCGGTGCTGGAGGAGGGAACTGGTTTATGGAATCACTCCTGGATCCCTGTCAGCCTGGGGGCTCTGCCATCCTGGAGGGATCTGGGACAGCCTTACTTTGTGTCCAGGGAAGGGTCTGGAGCAGCAGGAGAGGCTGAGGGAGCTGGGAAAGGGGCTCAGCCTGGAGAAAAGGAGGCTCAGGGGGGACCTTGTGGCTCTGCACAACTCCCTGACAGGAGGGGACAGCCAGGAGGGGTTCGGCTCTGCTCCCAGGGAACAGGGACAGGATGAGAGGGAACAGCCTCAGGCTGTGCCAGGGGAGTTCAGGTTGGACATCAGGAGGAATTTCTCCATGGAAAGTGTTAAGCATTGGAAAAGGCTTCCTAGGGAGGTTTGGAGTCCCCATCCCTGGAGGTGTCCAGGGAACTCCTGGATGTGGCACTCAGTGCTCTGGGCTGGTGACAAGGTGGGGATCAGTCACAGGTGGGACTCGATGATCCCTTTCCAACCTAAAATGATTCTGTGATTTACACTGAGTCAAGTGATCAAACACAGTAAATCCACCAGTGCTGCATGCACTGCCCTATCTGAGCAGAAAGATCCCTTTTGCCCAACTGCTCGTCTGCGTCAGAGGTCTGGGAACAACAGGAACTTTTCTTTTTTCCCTCTGCAGAATTCCAGGTGAGCTCTGTTTGCCCTCCCTGCAAGGCTGGATCCGCAGTGCCCTTGTGGGAGCCGTGCTGGAGGCTCTGCCTTTCCTTCCTTTCAGCCTGGAGCAGAGATTGCTGAGCTCATGCTATGAGGGAGGTCTAAGGATGGATAAGGTAGGAAAGGACCACAAAAATCATTTCACTGTAAGAAAGCCTTCCCTGGGAGGGTGGGGAGGCCCTGGCACAGGGTGCCCAGAGAAGCTGTGGCTGCCTCTGGATCTCTAGAAGTGTCCAAGGCCAGGTTGGATGGGGCTTGGAGCAGCCTGGGATAGTGGAAGGTGTCCCTGCCATGACAGGGGCTTGGAAAGAGATGATCCTTAAGGTCCTGTCCAACCTAAACCATTCCATGATTCCATGATTCCAACCTGGCTGCTGGTGCCTTTGAGACACCACCCGGGATTCAGTGACCCTTTAATCCGACCCTTTTTTGGAAGCTCCTGCTCGGTCTGGAGCAGATGGATCAATTCTGCTGATGCTCCCACAGCTTCGCCTCCTCAGGGATTTTAAATGCGGGTTTGTTTGTTTGTTTTTTTTCCAGGCTCTGCAGTGGAACAGGAGGGTTCTTTGTATTTCTTTTCCTCCTGGAGCTTTCCCTCTTTTCAAGAGCGACATCTGCTCTGGTCAATGGTACTTAACAGGCCTTTCAAACTCAATTGGGCACTCGAGAGCCGGGAGCTGCTCAGCTTCCCCAGCCAGCAAAGGATTTTCCCGTCTGCGGCTCCTGTAATACCACGATTTTCCAAGATTTCCACACTCTGCCAGCTGAGTTTTTAATACCTGGCCATTTGTTAGAGTCTGGAATGCTTGGGAATAACGGCCAGTCCTGATTTTTTTTTGCTCTCTGAACAATTTCATTCAGCACTTTTCAAGAGGGAGGAAAATAAAACTAAAAAAATATATCAGTTTCTGCCCCAAGCCTGAACTGACTCGAATATTAGACCCACAACAAATGTCAGGGATTTTTATATTTTTTTTTTTTTAGGCTTGACAACAAAACCATTCCTGCGTTTGAAACGGTGAAAGCCGAGTGTGTTTCCCGTGTGTCGAGGTGCATCTCAGGGCACGGGGGTTTTTGCGGGGTCTCCTCCAGCCCCGGAGCTGTGCCCGGGCCCTGCCCAGCCGGGCGGGAGGGATGGGATTAATCGCTGTCAGAAGTGCTTGGCTCTGCCTCTGATCTCCGAGGCCGGGGAGATCTCTGGGTATGCACTGCAGAGCTGGATTTTGCACAGCAGAGCTCTGGGAAAGGTTTTCCCCTGTCAGGAAATTGCTTTAATGTTCATCTTTGTCCTGAATGAAAATGATGACCTAAATATATCTATTTTTTTTTTGTATGGCATTTTTTTTTTCTCTTGATTTAGTTAAGCCCCTCTGAGTGCTTCCTGTGCCTTTAACACAAGCATTTTAATATTTCAGGATTCCTTTTTGGGCTGCTGAGCTAAAGGTTCCAGCTCACTGAGCTGTGTGCTCACAGGGGCCTGGGATGCTTTACGTGTCACATTTTCATGCTCTGGGCTCCTTCTCAAAGAGCTTCCAGGGGACACTGAGCTGAGCTGGCTTCATGCAGGCGTGGAAGGAGGATCAGGGTGGTCAGAGCAAAGGCACCAGCACCTCCAGGCTTGGCCCCCAGCATCCAGAATCCGTGGATATTAAAGGAGGGAATGTAGGGAATGGGACCAGAGCAGCCTGGTCTGGTGGGAGGTGTCCCTGCCCATGAGCTGAGCTTTAAGCTCCTTTCCAACCCAAACCATTCCAGACTCCAGGCATTTCTGATTTAGATTTAAGACAGAATTATTCAGGCAAAACCCCCTTTTTGTACCCAAGGACAATTTTTTCTTTGCTGAGATTGCTCTTTTTGCAGAAGGAAAATTCCCAGCCCGTGTGAGCTGGCAAGGTCTGGTTTTCAGCTAAAGCAGATGCTGATGTATGTTTATATCCTGCTCCAACAAAAACTGTGGATAAATCAGGAGCTGAAGGCAGGAGGCTTTTCCCTTCCTCATTCCAACGCTGTTGCCAGTGGGGAGTGGGTGCAAAAATGTCAATTACAGTTCGGTCTGCAGGAATATGACAGCAAAGTTGAATAAAATATAATTCCAGCTCTCCCACCTGTCCTACAGGAAGAAATTTCAGGAAGAATTTCTTCATGGAAAGGGTGGTCAGGCATTGGAAGGGGCTGTCCAGGGAGGTTTGGAGTCCCCATCCCTGGAGGTGCCCAAGGAAGGGCTGGATGTGGCACTCAGAGCTCTGGGCTGGTGACAAGGTGGGGATCGGTCACAGGCTGGACTCGGTGGTCTCAAAGGCCTTTTCCAACCTAAATGATTTCATGAAATGAAGACAGATCCAGAAAAGTTGACTCTCAGCATCCACTGCTTAAGAAAAGTCATGTGAGAAGGAGTAAATAACCAGCCTTTACTTCAAGCAGAGGACTATTAAACTCCAAAGTCTGTAGCCTCATCGTGCCGAATTACAGTGATTACCTAATAACACTGCATGGAAAATGGAATTCTCCAAAGCCTTTGCCTCTCCCTGGCTTGTAACACGATGCCTTATTCCCCTCCAGCAAAGGCAAGGAATTCTTGAGCTGATTTTTTCAGTCCTGCTGTGGCTGCTCCTCTCCTGCACAGCTGTGAGGCTGGGGAGGCTGTGGGAAAGGTGCTGCCTGTTCCTGGAGGCATCCAGAATGCTCCCAGCACTTGAGAAATGACTTCACAGCTGTGGTAGCAGCTCTGTTTTTGCAGAGGTGGCCAGTTCAGATTTCATTTTAAATGCATCTCAACTGCTCTGCCCCCAAGTTTCCCCCCGAGGTCTTCTGCCAAAAGTCAGCTTTATTTCAGTGTGAGTTTTGAGGTTAATTGAACAAAGCACTTGGGGGAGGAGAGGTTTAGGTCTGTGAGACCTTGCAGATTTTATGGAATGCATGGATATGTTTTTAGCAGGATTTCTCAGGCTGGGCCATGGGGATCATGATGAATTACAACCTTCCAGTACCTAAGGCTGGAGAGGGACTTTTCACAAGGGCATGGAGTGATAGGACAAGAGGGAATGGCCTTAAAATGAAAGAAGGAAGATTTAAATGAGATACTGGGGGGGAAATTCTTCCCTGTGAGGATGGGGAGGCCCTGGCACAGGGTGCCCAGAGAAGCTGTGGCTGCCCCACTCCTGGAAGTGTCCAAGGCCAGGCTGGACAGGGCTTGGAGCAACCTGGGACAGTGGAAGGTGTCCCTGCCCTTGACAGGGGGTGGAAGTGGATGTGTTTTAAGGTCTCTTCAAACCCAAACCATCCTGTGGTTCTGTAATTCCCCACTGAGCAGTTGTGTCTCTATCTCACATTTCCCACATTTCACAGGGACCGAGCCCCTGGCAGGGAAGCTTTATGTGATGTTGTCAGATGAAACCTGAGTCCTCTTCATAAACTATTCATTCTCTCAAGTCTCATTAACAAATGTGTTCAGTAAAGAGAGTTGGGAAAGTGGTTTTTCACTGATCACAGGGTTTTTCTTCTCCACCTTGTTCCTGGCAGACAATGAACCCATGAATGGCACATCCACTTCCCAGTGAAACCTTTTCTGAGTATTCAGTGTTCCAAGGCTGATTCCTGGTGTTCAACTCGTTTCCATCTCTTGGGCAGACGGAGGTGAATCACAGAATATCCCACACGGTTCACTGAAGTCCAATTCCAAAGGAGGGCGTTGATCTTCCATTGTTCTTTGTGGTGTGCAATGAACCTGGTGTGAGGTTTTGTCTGCATTTTTAAACAGTTTGGTTTTCAGAGCACATTCCTTAACCCTTATTTTGCAACACCTGCTCACCTCAGGGCCCTGAATGAGCTTGTTTGTGTTGCTCAGAAGGACACAGACCTTTGGGAAAGCAGGCCAGGATTCACTGGGCAGGGAAGATTTGCAAACTCTCTCCTGCCTGCCTGGGAGTGTTTGATGTGCTGCTCCTGCTTCGCCTGGTAACTCATCCTTGTCATTAATTGCACTAATTATGCATCTTCTTCCCACAGCCTGCTTGAAATGAATCCCTGTGTGGAAACTTGTGCTGTCAGGGCCACTAAGGAAGGAGGAAAAATGGGTTCTGTTTACACTCCAGACACCATTAGTGAATCCAGTTCTGCAAAAGCAGCTGCTGAGGGTTTCTAACCCTCTAACCCTTCTGCCTTTGTTTCTGTCACAGGATGAACGTTTTTGGCCTTTTATGACCAGGCTGTGAAGGGCAGAAATACTCCTTGGGTTGTTTCTGCTCAGAGATTTCCATGTGGTTTTCCCAATGTGCTATAGGAGCTCTGCTGGAAAATGGGGAAATCATCACAGGCTGCTTTGGCTTGGAAAGACCTTAAAGCTCATCCAGTTCCAGCCCCTGCCATGGGCAGGGACATCCTCCAGGTTGTTCAGGGCCCTGTCCAACCTGGCCTTGTCAGCAAAAGAGAAGTGAAAGTCGTTTTAAATTACAGCACTGCCCCTTGTGAGCTCCCTGTATCCACTCCGAGGTGTGAAATCCCTGCCTAAGGGCAAGTGACAATTGCCGTGGTTTTTTTTTTAGCAAAATCAGGGCCTCTGTGCAGGCAGATGTTCATGAAGGGTAAGACCCAGAGCCTGATTTTTTTCCTCAAAAACCCCTCCTTTCCTTTCCAAAAACGTTCCCCTTTCCCTTTTCTCCAAGGAGGGGAGATCCTTGCAGGATTGCTGTGCCATGGTCACAAAAAAAAAATGTTGATTTTAAGATGTAAATTTTAAAATGTAATTTTAAGAAAGCAGCAGCACAGAAGCATCTGGGGAGCACTGAGGGTTTGATCCTTGGGGCTCCTTTCAGGCAGGGATCTCACACCCAGTGTGGAACAGCCAGGTGGAAGAAGCCAGGAGCAAAGACCTCCCTCCTTCCCAGCCTACCTGGAGGGGGAACAGCTGTGTTTTCCCTTTGCAGGAGCTCACAGGGAGGGGAAGGATGCCAGGAGAATGTGTTTAAAAACAAGGCATCTGTGGCTCACACAGTGCAAGGCAAATCTAATTGAACCAAAGATCACCAAGCTGGTTCTTCTAATTAAAAGGAAGGACTTCCAAATAAAATCTTCCCTTTCTTCCTTCTCCAAGGAGGCAGCAATGCAGAGTGACACACACGTTTGGGTGCAAAAGCGACGCTTTCACTCACAGAGGGAAGATGAGACCTGACTGTGATCAGTGTGAGGTTGTCCTGAGCTGCCAACACGATGTGACACCTCCCTGTGCCCGGGCACAGCCCGTGTCACATCTGCTGGCCATGACGAGCGTCAGGGTCACACCGGTTCAGCACCACAGGGAGAAGAGGTTTCTCCTTTTCACATCCTGTGTGCCTGAGCTGTCACCCAGGCCCAGCTCAGGGTCCCTCCTTGGTGACTCTTGGTGGCTGCCGTGGCACATGTGGACACAGCAGGAGATTATTTCAGGAGACAGAGAGCCACATAAAATCCAGGCAAAATTCCACTTCCTTACTAACCTATCTCTGGACAGCAGCAAAGGCTTGTGGAAAAATCACAGGAAAATGACCTGGTGTAGATTTGTAGGCCCCCCCTCACAGTGGGGAAGTTGGAGAGGGGGTTCTCCTTTGGGAATTGTAGTTATAGGACAAGGAGTAATGGGGTCATACTGAAAGAGGAGAAATTTAAGTGAGATATGTGGAAAGAATTGGTCCCTGTGAGGGTGGGGAGGCCCTGGCACAGGGTGCCCAGAGAAGCTGTGGCTGCCCCTGGATCCCTGGAAGTGTCCAAGGCTTTAGACACACAGGGATGAGAACCCCTCAGGAATGAATAAAGCCTTTCTGCGTGGAGGGAGATGAAAAAGAAAAAGCTAAGAGGTGTTTCAGCTCCTCTCTTTCCCGCTGTGAACAGTTTAAGACCTGTTTATGGGCAGAAATTAAGCGGGATGGAAAGACCATTATCTGCGGAACAGCGTGAAATTCAACAGACTTCAGGAAAGATAGGCAGCGTTTCAAAAACTGTGTTTAAAAGCGAACTCCATGTCAAAGGAGGAGGTCGGTTTACCTTCAGCAGCACCTTCAAACACAAAGTGCTGCTCAGAGGGAGGGTAAACACGACTCAAGTGCAAGGAGTTTTTGAAATAGAGGCTGATAAGCTCAACACCACATGAAAATGACTCCATTGTGTGAATAACAATCAAGTGCGTCCAGCAAGCAGAAACGATCTGTGCTTCACAAATATAATTACTGCACTTGGCTCCCTCGTGGCTCAATGCCCTGCTTATAACAAATGGCCTTGAAAAACAGCTTTTTCATAGAGAGTGGTTGGTCTGCTGAGCTCCTCCTCTGCCCCTTGCTGTGCTGAGGCAGGAATTGCTCATCACTCAGGGAACCCAACTCAGAACATGAAAGCAACCCCAGCAAATCAAGCCAAGCTCCTCCTAATCCTGCTCCTTTGTTTCCAGCAGCAGCTTTTTCCCCACAGTGATCTCACAGACTCGGGGATCTACAGCCGAAGGACTTTCTGAACCAGACACTGGCTCTGCACATCCAGGATATTTACAGTCACTCACCACTAATGTTTTTCTCCTCCACAAAGTTGCCCACATGCTTTAGAAACTCAGGTAAACTTGTGCCATCCACACTGGATAATATCCCTGCTCCATCTGTAATTTTGTGCCCTCTAATTACATGTAGCTGAGCTGTTACATAACAATCCTAGCCTGCCTGCCAAGGGGTGGAATTCGTAAGCAGAAGGGAATGGGGAAAAAAAAAAAAAGGCTTATAAACACCTCTGTGGCAAGATAATCTTATCTCCAAGCCTTTGTTCTTCAGGGAGTTAATGTTTGTGGTTGTGAAAGACAGATGTGTTTGGAATAAGGGGGGTGAAAAAAAAGTAACAGCGTTGATTGCTGGAGGTACAGCTCAGCAGAAGGAATCCAGGAGAAGGATCTGGAAGTTCTGAGTACAAATGCTCCTGGGAATGAGAAGACTGTCAGGAACGGCTCGGGGAAAGGAGGATTCAACCAGCTTCTGTCTGAAGAGTTGCTGGATCAGACTGAGAGATCAAGTCATTGGGCCATCAAACACAGAATTCTGCTTGCCAGCAGATTGTCACTTTGTCCTTCGAGGACATCCCACTGCCCCACACCCTCCCAGTGCTCCCCTGAGAAGGGCAACAACGAACAAACCTCCCCTGTGGGCAGCTCCTTGTCAGAAGTCACCCACTCCCTCAGCCAGAAACAGCCGGAGAACCTGGGTGGTCTTTAAGGCCCCTTCCAACGTGAATAATTCCAGGATTCTGCGATTCTATCCTTGATTTAGGAGTGGGATTCCCATATCGAGCCCTGCTTCCCAGGCTGCAAAGCCCCACCACACCAGGACTCTGCTTGGAGATTTAGAAAGTGTGACAGGGGATCAGATTTAATTCCAAACACTTTGCACAAACTGCTTCAGGCCCTCTAATCCCTCCTGGTTCTGCATTAAGAACTTCCTTAAGAATTTCCTGCTCCATGCAGATTTACTGGATGTCTAAGGAATTGGGCAGTGCTTGGACTGCACCAAACCATGACATGTTTCTGGATTTCTGCAGTTTGGACCAAGCAAGGCCCCTCTTTAGAAAGATTCTTGGCCAGGAAATTTGCAACTTTGTCCTTGCTGCCTCCATACAGTGTTGGGATGGAAGGAACTTTAAAGATCATCCAGTTCCAGCCCCCTGCCATGGGCAGGGACAACTTCCACTGTCCCAGGTTGCTCCAAGCCCCATCCAGCCTGGGTTTGGACGCTTCCAGGGATCCAGGAGCAGCCACAACTTTCCTGTCAGGCTACCAGTTGGACCTGCAGGGCCTTCAAATGAAGAATAATTCCCCAGAAAGGAAAATGAAAAGCAGAAATAGCTCTGGAGGACATGGTAGAATGTAAAACTGCGTTCTCTTCAGAGAGTTTGACACCTCACAGGGCACATTCCTGTGGTTGAGATCCAAAAACGCTGAACCTGGGCTCATAACCCACCAGACATTCAGCTTCTCTTCATACAAGGGGAACGTGCTCACTCCAGAACTCTCGTCCTCTAGAGAACAGTTCCCAAACAGCATAAAAAGAAATTTACCCAATGGAAAGTGCCATCCTATCCCAGTTCAATACACCTGCCACCAAGAGAATTTTACCTTTCTAAGGCTATTTTAGTTTCCCCTTATGGACTCCAGCAGAATCTGGGTGCCAGCCTCACCCCCAGTGGGGTCCTTGCTGTGGACACGCAGCTCCACCAACTTTATTCTCTAAAAAAAGTGTGGATAGGATGAGTTTTCTTCTGAGAACAGCTACGCCCACCTCGTGCACGCAATCAGCCAGCAGGCTCTGTCCTGCGATACGGTAAAGGCTGCCCAGGAGTTCGATGGGCAGCTGTGAGTGTGGCTGCTGATAGGAGGGTGGATCTCCCGTTCCGAGGCACGGTGCCACAGCCCAGCTGTGCAGAGAGCACAAACACGGCCATTCCTGCAGTCCCTGCCCCAACAAAGAGCCTCTTGGCTGGACAAATGGTGGTTTCTGCACCTAAGATCAGGCAGGTGACTCGTTCTGCTGGGCTGAAGCCATTTAGGACTTGGCCATACACACGAGACATTGATGGGGATGGGGGAAAAGTACTGAACTTTTAAGAAATGGCACCAGAGGAACGGGCAGGGACTGACCCCAGCAAGTTCCACCTGGACATGACGGAGAACTTTCCTGTGCAGTGACCGAGCCCTGAACAGATTGTCCAGAGACGGAGTGGAGTCTCCTCACTGGGGATATTCCAGAACTGTCTGAACACAATCCCATGCCCTGTGCTCTGGGTAATTCTGCTTGAGCAGGGCAGTGGGAGCAGATGACCTTCAGTGGTCCTTTCCAACCTGACCCATCCTGGGATTCTGGGAATTAGGGATTCTGAGATTCGGAAATTCTGGGATTCCATGTTGTTGGACCACAGCTTGTCCAGTGAGTGCTGACCAACAGCAGAGCGAGAGAGGGACTTGGGACAAAAGCATGGAGCGGCAGGAAGAGGTGGAATGACTTCAAATTGTTAGAGGGCAGGGATGGATGGGATATTGGGAAGGAGCTGTTCCCTGTGAGGGTGGGGAGGCCCTGGCACAGGTTGCCCAGAGAAGCTGTGGCTGCTCCATCCCTGGCACCGCTCCAGGCCAGGTTGGACGGGGCTTGGAGTAACCGGGGTTAGCGGGAGGTGTCCCTGCCCATCAGGGGGTGGGATGGGATGAGTTTAAGGTCCCTTGCCCCACAAACCGCTCCATGTCGCGCTGTTTCCTCGGCTCGGGCCCCGCCCGCCCTCAGCCCCTGAGGGGGCCCCGCGCCCCGCCCGCCTCCGCCGCCCCTCAGGGCGCGTGACATCACGCCCGTGTGACGTCACCGCCCAATCCCCTGCGCGGCCGCCGCTGACGTCAGGCCTCGGCCCTGGCGCGAGCGGCCCCGGCTGAGGGACGGGACGGGGCGGTGGCGGCGGCGGGAGCGGGGTGAGCGCGGGGCCGTGGCGTTTTGGGGAACTGCTTTTGGGGCTTTGAGGGGCTGCTTTTGGGGCTTTGAGGGGCTGGGTTGGGGGGGTTTG
>VZTZ01011555.1:95153-117696 GCA_013400955.1 Drymodes brunneopygia | reverse complement strand
TTGGAAGGGACCTTAAAGCCCATCCTGTTTGATGGACAGGGACACCTTCCACTATAAATTATATATATGTATTATATATATAGATTTTTTTTCTCTTCAGTTTCCAAAAGGACAGAAGTTTTCCTCTTTGGGATAGTAAAAAGGGAAGCCTATAAAAAAATTAAGTTATTTCACATCACTTGAATTAATTTTTTTTCTGTGTTCAGAGCTGTTAATAACTCCTGGAAGTTATTTAAGATGGGAAACTTGGATCTTGCAAAATGGGCTTTTCTGTCTGAGTTACTTTTGCAAGTTAATCACTGTGTTGGGGCTGACTTCAGCTACTTGGGGAAAGATTTTTAAGGCATAATATCGACTTCTTTATATATCTGTGCATTTATGGCAGCTTTAGCAGCCAGTCACCCCTGGTTTTTTCCCCCTTGGTATTTGAAATAGAGATAAATGTCATCAGTGGAGGTTTTTGCAGCGGCTTTGCTGCCTGGGTGTTTCAGTGCTTGGTATAAAATGCATTTACTGTTCTGAGTCAGACCTGTGAGTAAATTCTCAGCTTAAGCCTTTGTGGTTTCGCTCCAGGTGCATTTAGAAAAACCAGCCCAGTCATTGGGAAACCATAATTTTCAGTTTTAGTCACAGCCAACTTTTGTTTGTGCTTTGCAGAGCCCAAAATGCCTTTTCAGGTACTTGGAGTGGAAATTTTTTGTCACACAGATCAGTGAGTCTCTCCCAGTGCTGGAACATTTTGTTTTTCCATGCTGAAATAGGAAGGGATTGTCATGAGAGCTGGTGCCTGGGTCTGTGTCCAGGTGGAATTTGGATATTTCCAAGGATGGACACTCCCATCACCTCTCTGGGAATCTCAGTCTGAGTGTCTTTGATCAGTTTAAATGTATTTTTTTAACAATGCAATTTTATGGGCCTGTCTTATTAGAAAATAGGCAGTTTAGCAAACCTGTATTTAAATAGAAAAACTCCCTCAAGTACCAGAAAATTCTCAGCCAGGTGAGCTGAGAAGTGAAAGGAACACACCCATGAATCACTTGTTTGCTTTTCTTTGCCACTGGAATTCATCTGCAGCAACGAACTGCAATTTCTTGTGGAGAGCTTCCTTCTACCTGACTCTCCTTTTTAGAATATATGCCCCAAGAAAGGATTTGACAGGGTAACCTCATCAGGCAGGTTTGAAATATGCTTTCATCTGGGAATTTACATATTCTAGATCCTTGGGAAAGAGTTAAAAATTGTTCAGAGGGCATGAGGAAAAAATAAATGATTGTGCCTTGAGGATTTTATTTGAAAGAAGTAAATTTGCACCACAGAAACGACCAGTAGTGCCTGCAGGTGGGATTTATTTGGGCTACTTTGCATTTCCTTCCTCAGTATGAAAGATTTAGAGAGAAATAAACCAAACCTGAATGCAGCAGAGAGTAAATTATAATTCTGTGAAATAATTAGGCCATTTTCCTGAGGCCTGGCTGAACCCTGCCACTCCTCTGTTTGCTTGCTGGGGACTGTCCACCCTGAGTGTGAAGTTGGAGTAAATCTCCCTTTTTTCCAAGAGATTTCCTGCTGCCTCCTTGGCTCAGCTGCCCTTGCTGATGCAATCCTGAAGAGTTTTGCTTATTCACAGCAGCCTGCAAAACTTACACTCCAAACGTAGCATCACAGCAGCTTTGGTTTATTCTGAATTTATGCCTAAAATCACAGTTTGGAGTGATTTTTTTTAAAAGCGGTTTAAACTTGAGCTTTACAGTATTCTCCCTATCCATTTTCCTGGACTGTGGATACTTTCCTGAGCTCCCTCCAGGGAATACATTACCTCTGCTCGTGTTACATCCCAAGCTGGTTTCAGCCCTTGCTTGGCACCATCCCCCAGCCCTCGAATGGATCAAATTCCTCCGGATCCCTGCCGAGTAAGCCCTTTAATGGGGCTGAATCACTCGTGACTCATCTTTTCTCTCTCTCCTCGCAGCACACCTGAAGGGGGAAGATGCCAATCGTCAGGAACCTGGGCAGAGCTGCCAGCCAGCTGCTGCAGAGCTCTGGCTGTGGCTGTGGGGTGTCCCTTGTGCCTGTCCGGGCCATCGGGGTGTCCCCACGCCAGGTGGCCTCCGACGCCAGCTTCCACTCGGTGACCTTCTCCGAGTCGGATCATCCCCGGGTGCTAATCACAGGTCAGCATTCCTGGCACTGCTGGGTTCCTGCCTCTCAGCTGAGCCCCCCACTGCTCTCCTCCCTCCCCAAAGAGCACAGTTCTGGAAGCAAAAATACCCCAAATACCCTGGAATTGGGATGATCATTCCCATCAGGCGGTAAGATCGGAGTCCCGTGTGAGCTTCCCTGTTTTGATTCCAGAACTCTTCTAAAACCAGTTCCTTGAGGAAAAAAATGTAGAACCTTTCTGACTCTCTGAGAAAAATAATCCTAATTCCTGGTGTGATACAGATAATAATGGAATTCTGCTTTGTGACCCTTCCTTTTCCTCTGATTTTTGTCTCTTAGGTGGTCTTGGCCAGCTCGGGGTGGGACTTGCAAAGCTGCTGAGGTGGGTCACCATTCCCTGGCTTGCTGTGAGTGAGGAATTCCAGCTTTAGCCATCACTTCTAGGAGCAATATTTGTCTGGAAAGTTGTTTATAAAAGAAATCCTCTTTTTCAAATGCTGTTTTTGCCTCTTAGCTTAATTTTAATGGCTGGACTTGATGATCTTAATGATTCTATAATTGAATTTTCACCATCATTTTATTTGTCCCTCCTGTGCTTGCTGTGGGTTCCTGATGTATTTCCTGTCTCCATTGGTCACGATTCCCAAAATAACATAATTTTGTCTAGGGGACTGTCTCCTGAGTTGTTTGCTTCCACTTAAATGGGAGTATTCAGAGTCTGAACCCTCAAGAGTTTTCCTTCTCTCTTTTTTCTCCTCCTCTTCCCCCACCTCAAGCACAGTTACCTCCTTTTTTCATGATATCTTTTCAAGAAATGTGAAATGCTCCAAGAGCTCTCCCTGATCCATGTCCTTGTCCATATCCAGCTCAGCTCCAGTTTATCATTTGCTCCCAGTCTTTGCTGGAGGGGGTTTGGACCAAGACCAAAACTGAGCAGACTCACTGCACTCAACACTGTTGCAGTTTGAATATTTTCTCCCATTTTTATGATATATTTTAAAATGATCCAAATAATGGGAGGCTGGAATGTGCTCCAATGCCCCCAGATTTTCCCTCCCCAACAGCCTTCTGTTAATTAGCACAAGGTCACAATTTCTCTCTTTTGTTTGCTTTGTGATATAAAAGTAGCTGCAGTTACAACAAGCCCAGTGGCTTTTTGTTGTCTGCAGGGGAGTAAATTATCCCTGGGTAAAATTTTCAGTAAGAAAAGGGTAGAAAAGTCTCTTTTCCCAACATATTTTCACTTTGTAAAAAAAATTCTCTATCCTTATGCAGACCTTGACTGCTCCTAGAAGTATTTTGCATTTTTTAAGATGCTGTGTTGACATTTAAAGGATTGTTTGGGTTTTTTTGTTTAGTGCAATAACTGATTTTATTGTGAAAATTATTGTTCCTCTGCTATCACTCCTGCAAAACAAAATAGCAACTGATGGATTATCTCAAAAAGCTGTGGACTCACTGTTCCATGTGGGTATTTTTACACAGGAAACGCTTTGGGAAGAACAATGTGATCTTATCTGACATTAGAAAGCCTGCAGATAATGTGTTTTATAGTGGTAAGTGACTGGGGAAGCACATGGAAAACAAAATCTTGACTTTACCTCTGATGTTCATAAACTAATTATCAAAGTGATAAGTGCATTACACTGACAAGCTGCTGTTTCAACCTTCTGCATGATGCCTCCCTGCTTTGAAATCTTGCCAAGATGTTGGTTTCTTCTGTTATTCCCTTTTCCTAAATATTTCTCTTTGCATTTTTTCACTGCTGCTTCGCCACTCTGCTGCCCTGAATAACTTCTTGAGGCATGTTGTGCTCCTGCTGTAAAAAGAGGTGCTTTTATTCTTTTGAAGGGAGGAAGTAGGAAAAGAAACTTGTGCTTTGTTTTTTGCCTGCTCAGGGAGTTTTTATTATGAGGTGGATATAGAGCAGGATTTTAGATTCTTTGATTTTCACTGGAAAGTTGCTAAAACTTTCCCTCAGCATCACTGTTTAGCGATGTATTTGGATGGTAGAAACAACAGCCTGAGCTTCATGCAGAACCTGGATGGAAATCCATTCCTGACAGCCAATTTCCCACTGCTCCCACCCTCCTGCAGGTCCCTTTATCTTTGCTGACATCCTGGACTACAAGAACCTGCGGGAGATCGTGGTGAACAACCGCATCACGTGGCTGTTCCACTACAGCGCCCTGCTCAGCGCCGTGGGAGAGGCCAACGTGCCCCTGGCCAGGGCTGTCAACATCACTGGTGGGTGCTGGCTTGGAGGGCTTAAAGATGTGCCAGGGGAGGTTTGGGTTTGGATATCAGGGAGAGGTTCTTCCCCCAGAGGGTGTCGGGTGCTGGAAGAGCTCCCCAGGGAATTCTCAAAGCCCCAAGGCTGCCAGAGCTCCAGGAGTGTTTGGACAAAGCTCTCAGGGATGAACAGGATGGGATTGTTGGGGTGTCTGTGCAGGGCCAGGAGTTGAGCTCCATGATCCTGATGTGTCCCTCTCAGCTCAGAATATTCTATAATTCCCACAATGGCTTGAGAAAGCAGAAATATTCTGATAAATCCTCTTGGTTTTTTTGTTTCCTCCAGGTTTACACAATGTTCTGGATATTGCAGCTGAGCATAATTTGAGGCTCTTTGTTCCAAGCACGATTGGAGCCTTTGGACCCACCTCTCCTCGAGATCCAACTCCTGATCTCTGCATTCAGAGACCAAGGACAATCTATGGAGTCTCCAAGGTCCACGCTGAGCTCATGGGAGAAGTGAGAATTTTTTATTTTATTCATTTTGTAGAAACTAGTTCTGGGAGAATTTCACTGGCACAGGCTGCCCAGTGAAGCTGTGGCTGCCCCATCCCTGGAAGTGTCCAAAGCCAGGCTGGATGGGGCTTGGAGCATCCTGGGATAGTGGGAGGTGTCCCTGTTCTTGGCAGGGGTTGGAATGTTCTTTAAGGTCTCTTCCAACCCAAGCCATTCCATGATTCTCTGACTAGAACTTCATTGCTTTTGTAAGATTCCTCACTCATTCTTTTCCCAATCTTTCCTTGCTTCAGCCTTCAGTACTCAGGAGTTGTCTGAGGCAGCTCTGAAGGTCAAATATCTTTTGAGTTTTGTTGGGAAAAGCACCAAGCAGGGGAAGCTGACAAACAGCTGACTGTCTGTGTCATTCCTTTCCCTGTTTTTTATGGCTTTGGCCTCTCTGCCTTGCCTGCCAATGTGAATGGTACTGCAGAAAGGACAGTGCACAAAGCCTTGTGACAGCAGGTACACAATGATGACTTTTGCTCCTCCTCTCCAAAAAAAAAAAAAAGACTTTAAAGCCAAAGCCATGTGAGTCTGCACATGCACAACTTCTCTTTTGGCTCTGTAGTTATTTATAAACAACATTTTTAAAGCTGATATTTTTATACAGTTTCCTCACATGGGTCTGAGGACTGTGTTGTCCTGGAAAGTCTCACAAACTTGGGAATATTCAGTTTGTGAACATTCTAGACCCTGCATGAGTAGCATGACAACCCATGCCAAAGATGAATCTACTGATGTGGCTGTGAGCTGGAAAAGGGCACGCAGGGAGATCAGCTGCCAGGCAAGGAATGGGGATTATTCAGTAAATCCTTTCATCCCTCTCCTGGGACAGCTGAAGGTTCATCCTGTGGCAGTTTTTTCCTGTGAGATCAGTGGGTGTGTGACCAGCTCTGGGTGTGTAACTCTGTGCTTCTCCCCTCCCTCCCCAGTACTACCACTACCGCTATGGCCTGGATTTCCGCTGCCTCAGGTATCCAGGGATTATCTCTGCTGACTCCCAGCCTGGGGGGGGAACAACTGGTGAGTGACTGGTGCATGACAGGAGGGCTGGGGAGAGCTTTTCACAAGGACATGGAGGGACAGGACACAGGGAATGGCTTCCCACTGCCAGAGGATAGGGATGGATGGGATATTGGGAAGGAATTGTTCCCTGTGAGGGTGGTGAGACCCTGGCCCAGGGTGCCCAGAGAAGCTGTGGCTGCCCCTGGATCCCTGGAAGTGTCCAAGGCCAGACTGGGGGGCTTGGAGCCACCTGGGATAGTGAGTGGCATCCCTTCCCATGGCAGGGGATTGGAACTGGATGGTCTTTAAGCTCCCTTCCAACCCAAACCATCCTGTGATTTTCTGATGAACATCACACAGTCCTACTGCTGGATTTTACACTTCAGGAAAGTTTGGGGTCGGTCTGAGGTTTGTTGACTGCCATGAAGTGCCCAACATAGATCAGACACATCCACTCTTCTCTTCCCCAGATTATGCTGTCAAGATCTTCCACGATGCCATAAAGACTGGCAAGTTCAAGTGCTACCTGAGGCCAGACACACGGCTGCCCATGATGTACATCGATGACTGCCTCAAGGCCACGCTGGAGGTCATGGAGGCCCCTGCAGAAGCCCTGACCATGAGGACCTACAACATCAGTGCCATGAGCTTCACTCCTGAGGAGCTGGCCCAGGAGGTGCAGAAGTATGTCCCTGAGCTCCAGGTGACCTACAACGTGGATCAAGTCAGGCAGGCCATAGGTTAGTATCTTCCCTGGCAGCAGGTAAGAAAAAACATCCTCAGGGGCAAAATAAAGTCTGTTTTCTTTTTAGGAACTGACAAAATTGCTCCTGTGCAGTTCAAGCCTTATTGTTCGAAATTCAGCTTTAGTAGTGATGAAAGATCTCAAATTTCAGAGGGATTTTTCCTAAACCTCACCTTTCTTGGTTCTTTTTTTTTGTTTTTCCCTGCAGCTGACAGCTGGCCCATGAACTTTGACGACAGCAACGCCCGCAGGGATTGGGGTTGGAAACACGATTATGACCTCCCCGAGCTGGTGTCCACGATGTTTAGCTACCTTGGGTCTGACTCCAGGATTGCCCAGGCTAACTGAAATGCTTTCAGATGTTTCCAGATTTCCACAGAGGACCAGGAAGAAATGGCTGCATTTTAGTTTCTAATTTTCTGAGTCTTAGAGCATGTCAGTTGCTAATTTTCGTAAGCAGCGACAGAGTTGGGCAGAAACCATCCTGTAGCTGGATTGTCCTTTAGATAAACACCACTGGGTGCTGTCCCTAAACACAGCACTGCTGACAAACACAGAACTCTTAAACTTTCACACTTAGGAAAAAAAAAACCACCAAAAAAAAAAAAAGCACTTACTCCTGGCTGATGGCTCTCCAATCATTCCTGCCTCCTCCTTGGCAAACAACATGGGATGGCATTGTCCAACCTGGCATATCCCAAAAAGTTAACGATAGGTTTTGCATTTTCCTGGTGGAGGATGTTAGGCTGTAGCAAGATAGGATCCTTTTTACCCTTTGCTTACAAAAGAGACATCAGAAGAGCTGTTTCCAAATTGCAGGGGGTCGTTGCAATTCCAGTTTGAAATCAAACTTTGGTCGATAGCTCCTATTTATATCTCTCTTTAGTGCTGTCTGAGCATACACTTTTCTATACCTAGGGCATACAGAGTAGCATTCTGATGATGCTGCTTATAAATGTGAAGTGGAATAGGACTTGAATTCTCATGATGCTTTAAAAAACAACAGGATTTACAAGCACAGCTTTGTCCTGTTCTCTGCAAGTGCCGCTGCCTTCGGCGCAACCTCGGAGGGAGAGCTGAAATCCGAAGAGCTGTTCCATGGATGTGAGTCTGGGTGGGATTTCAGGGAGGCCAAGCCCCTCTCTGGGGTTTTTTTAGCAGTACTTTTGGTTCTGCCAGTTGTTTGGTGTCCCTGCACGGTGACAGATTGCCTGGAGCAAGTTTAAAAGGTGGGCTGAGGATGGAGCCTTACGGTAGAGTCGGGTCAGCCTTGGAAATCTTTCCTGTTCGCCCCATTTCCCATGTCCACTGTGTTTGTAGATGCTGTTTGTGTGTAACTCATACCCTTTTATTCTTCAGAGAGGGATCCAGAAGCTGAAACCATCTTCTAGCTGCAGCTAAGGGCTGTTCTGCTCGTTGAGTTTCATGCACAGGAGATTCTGGGATGGACAAGGGAGTTTTTTTTAGTAGATGGCGTGAGAGGAAGAGGTGTCAGTTCAAAAGCTACTTAGGAGACTTCAGGAAATGACAAACTGGAGAGACAGGAAAGTCATTGTAGGTAAAACACCAGTTTCCATGGATGTGAGCCTGAGCTGTCAGCTGCTCTAGCTGAGAAACAGCCTCTGGGAGCTTTGGACTTTATTTTTTTTCAAAGAAAAAATATCTTTCATTTTCAAAATGACTGGAAATTCCCTACAGGAAGCTCTCCATTTTTTTTTTGTCTTGTGTACTCCAGTAGTGTGTGTAGGTAGAGACATTCAATTTTTTTTTTTTTTTTGCCTACAACTTGTTTGCTCTGTTTTCTGTGACGGTGCTTTGGTGGTTGCAAGTCTGTTGCATTCTCTGTAACCCTGCCACGATCAGATTTTTGTCTCTTTGTGCAGGAGTTCTCCTGCAGGGAATATGTTTCCTCACAAAAGTAACCTTCCAATGAAGATTCTGTGGCGAAACCCAGTTATTGAAATATTTGTTACACTTGTATCTCTTGGTTTTGTACTTATTTTATCCTTTCATCTGTGGGCAAAGTAGGAATTTCCCAGGTATTTAAGCTCAAGGGTCGTGGCTGTTATTGAAACATTTTTGTATTGTTTACATTGCTGAAAATAGTTTTTAAACTCTGGCCACTGTTGTAACTCTCGTGTACTTCAAGGGTAATTTTTGGCCCAATGGGCCAGGGAATTGACTCTCCCTTCACACCCTGTGAGGAGAGACTGGCTGGGCTTTGTCCTCTGCCCTGCCCTACAGGATGAGATCCAGGCTGGATTATCTCCCAGGATGAAGGGCTGGAAAGGAGCTGAAGTGTCTTGTCCACTCCTCAGTGCCTCTGTTCCACTCTCAGAAATGTAAAATAAAGAGTTGTTGATACGTCTCACTCCGTTTCCTTACGTCACCCAAAGTCCTGGGCTCTGATCCCCTCACCCTCATTCCCAGCTCCAGTTTAACTGGAGTCAACAAGAGTGAGGAGCAGGAATGTTCTTTCTGCAACACTGTCCTTGGTGGTGGAATTACACAGAAGCCTTGGAACAGGTGTCACAGCAAAGGTGAAATTCCAGCCTATGGCATGTTGAACAAAATTTTGTTTTTCCTGCCAAGAATGTTGCTGGCTTCATTTAGGGACAGCCATTTAAGCAACTTAGTTTTTTAAAAAATCTGAAATAAACCATGTACCAATAGAGAGTGGTCTGGAGGAGACTGTGGTGACAATCAGGGAATGTCATTGAATGTTTGAAATTCTCATTTTCAATCTCACCAGTAATCTGTATATTTTTTCCCCCATGGCTTCCACATTAACTTCTCTTATAATTATGCACAGTTTTTTTTTTCTGTATTAAACCAACTTGGTGTGGTACAGAATATCTACCTTTTGCCACCAGTTTGAAGCTTGACTTCTGGGCAGAGACTTCTCTCATGACACTTGAGCACTGTGGATGTTAAATTGCCTATTCAGGAAAAAAATGTAAAAAAAAAAAAAGAGGTTGTTAAGAATATTTTTTCAACTCTTGTAAGTTGTGGGTGATGCCTACTTTAATAAAATCCTATGCAGATGGATCCTGGGTTTGTTGTCATCCTTGGTTGGAGCAGGTGGGAGCAGTGCTGGGGGCTCCAGGAGAGCTGGAGATGGACTTGGGGACAAGGATGGAGGGACAGGACACAGGGAATGGCTTCCCACCGCCAGAGGGCAGGGATGGATGGGATATTGGGAAGGAATTGTTGGCTGTGAGGATGGGGAGGCCCTGTTGGGTCCCTGTTTCTGTGTCTGAGCAGGTCCTGTCTGCAGCTGTTGCACAACCTGGGATGGGTCAGCAGGAGAAGCTTTGCAGGGATGGGTGAGGAGAACAAATTCCTCATAACTCCCCACAGCCCCACCTTCCCTCCCTAATCCTAAACCCTCCCTGCGGGTGAAACGAGGCCTTTCCCTCCTCCCACACCTCGGCTTTCTAATGATGGGAACCTCCAGGTTCCTCTTGACCACGATTTAATGACTGACGTGGCCGCTGTGAGTCATTAGCACCATTAACACCGGTCATTAACGCGGCCATTGTGTTCGGGAGCTGTTGCAGCACCGCTCTCTTCCCGGCTGCTTCCCTTTGATCCTTGGTCCGGATCTTGTCGAGTCCTGTTCGACACAAGCCCAGCCTGGCTTTTAGAAGTGCCAGAGGTGACGGTGCTGCCTCCAGAGCTGCTGCAGCTGGAGCCAGGCCGGGAGAGCTGGGGGTGCTCACCTGGAGAAGAGAAGGATCCAGGGAGAGCTCAGAGCCCCTTCCAGAGCCTAAAGGGGCTCCAGGAGAGCTGGAGAGGGACTGGGGACAACGGATGGAGGGACAGGACACAGGGAATGGCCTTAAACTGCAGGGTGGTGGGTTTAGATGGGATATTAGGGAGGAATTGTTGGCTGTGAGGGTGGTGAGGCCCTGGAACAGGTTTCCCAGAGAAACTGTGGCTGCCCCATTCCTGGAAATGTCAGGTTGGATGGAGCTTGGAGCTGCTTTCTCCTCTTGGCTGCTTAAGGCATCAGACAGGTGCAGGAAGAGCAGGAAGCTCCTTCCCTCAGTGGAAAGGTGTGAGGGATGTGGGGAATTAACCCCTGTGCTTTTGGAAAACCCTTCCTTCTGCTCCACAGGTTGGAATCAAGCTCCTAACTTTGTCAGGAGCTCTGCATTCCTGCAGGCCTGGAAATGTGAGCCCAGGGAGCTGAAGAGAGGAGAGCACCCAGGTTATCCAGAGGGGAAATCCAGGGGCTGGGATCCCCACCTTGCAGCCCTCCCTGTGTCTCAGCCAGGCCTGGTGGCTTTCCTGCTGCCCTGCAGGCAGGTTGTGTCCATTTTAGGTGAACATCAGCTGGCGTTTGCCCTTCTCCTGGAGCCTCAGGCCATACAAATGCCCTCCAGGCTATTTCTGGCTTCACACCATAACTGTATGAGATCCTAAATTCCTCGTGGGACTGAGAGCCTGTGGTGTGCTGGGGCTGAGGGGCAGGGAGGGGGCAGCTCCTGGAATGAACCCAGGGATTTCAGGATGACTGGGATGACACAGAGCAGCTCAGAGCTGGCACTCACGGCTGTGGAGACGCAATTCAAAAGACATTTGTGCTAAATGTGGACTGGGCATTGCTCAGCCAGGGGAGAAGGCTGCCTCCTGCCCTTGATTATGTAACTGAGAGCAGTTTAGGATATTTTCCTGCCCCTGTAGCCCTTGTGCAGCCTCCTGGAGCTCCTGAGAAGGTGCAGCACACAGGTTAATGCTCACTTTTGAGGGGATTTAAACTTCTTGACAAAAAATATAACCAGTCTTGTGCCCTCTCCCCCCATCTCAGATGGATCCCCACAGTTGAAAAGACCTTCAGTGCAGGTTAATATTTCTTCTGACCTCAAGCAGAGCTCTGATATTCCAGTTTGGAGAAGAGAAGGCTCCAGAGAGACCTCAGAGCCCCTTCCAGAGCCTAAAGGGACTCCAGGAGAGCTGGAGAGGGACTTGGGACAAGGCATGGAGGGACAGGACAAGGAGGAATGGCCTCCCACTGCCAGGGGGCAGGGTTAGATTGGATATTAGGAAAAAATTCTTCCCAGCGAGGGGGGTGAGTGACTGGCACAGGTTTCCCAGAGAAGCTGTGGCTGCTCCATCCCTGGAAGTGTCCAAGGCCAGGCTGGACAGGGCTTGGAGCACCCTGGGACAGTGGAAGGTGTCCCTGCCCATGGCAGGGGGTGGCACTGGATGAACTTTAAGGTCCCTTCCAACCCAAACCATTCAATGATTCCAAGATTCTGTGAACTCTTCCACAGATGAATGTGAGATTGAATGGAAAACTGGGCTGGGAATGCATCCCTGGGAGCTTCCCTGCTGCAGGGAGGCCACGGCGAATTCCTGGATGTGTGGGATGAGCTTTGGACCGACCCTCACCAAGAGGAGGCTCTTGGCAGAGCTCACCCGGCTCCAAGGACACCTCCAGCTGATGGTTTTTTGGCAGGGCAGGGGCACTGCTGTCAGTGGTGTCACCTCCCCTGTGTGATGCAACAGGTCCTTCATCTCTCCAGCCTTTCCACAGTTCCAGGTTAAAGATCCATCGTGGGCAGAGCTGTTGCGAAAGGAACGAGCCGGAGGAGAGAAAGTCAAGTCCAGAGTTTGCCCCTTTTGACCCAACACTGCCCAAAAGTCACCAGATTTGGTGGATTTTTAAAGCTCTTCCTCCTGGGCTCTTGTGATTCTGAAAGCCTCTCAAAGGAGGTTTAGGAACAATCCTTACCTTTCTAATCCTTGTAATTTTAAGGAAAAAATTGATCTTCTGGAAATGAATATGAACCGTGTGAGCTCCAAAATCTGTAATAATTTTTAACATAGTCAAGTTTTAATATTTTATCACAGTTTTATTTATAACAATTCTTTATCTTATTATCTTGCTTACTTCAGTAGTGAGCAGATTTTCACTTTATCCACAGCAATATTCCTTCGGTAAATACAGGAATTACTCCATAATTGCTCAGATGTGGCTTGCCAACATGCCCTAAATTGTGATAAACTGCTAAAACGACATTTTTTTGGTAGGGTGTCTTATAGGGAGCTCATCACAGAGTGTCTGAGCATGTTTGGCTGCACACAAACACCACCCCAAGGATGCTGTTTCATGGGATAAGTGATTTATGGAGCTCCAGCACCAGGGAAACTCAGTTTGGTGTGGATTTGTGATTGATGTGGGTGTCTAATATTGAAATAAAATATGTTCCTTTAAACTGAGTCCAGCCCCATCCTTGGGGACACACGTGTCCCTCCACACTTTCCCCAGCTGCACTTGCCTTTGGGGAATGTAGAAGGAGGAAAGGTCAACAAATGAGCAATTGTTCTTTCTTCACGTTCCTCCTTTTTTATCATCTCTCCTCCTTCCACATCCACGTGTTTTTCCCATGGTTAGGCAGGTCTGAAGTCGTGCCAGGAACCAACAGATGTCACACTTGGCTTTGTTGGAGGAATCTGTGCTTTGGAAATAACCCCAACTCCTCCTGCAATCTTTCCCCCACCTGAAGGTGGTGTGGAACTGACAAATAGAACAACAAAAATATTTCCCAATTGGGTGAGAGCAGAATTTGCCAGAACTGAGAGCAGCAGGAGGAGGAAGAGGGGTCAGTGAGGTGCAGATCCTGCTCATCCCAGCCCAGGACAGCTGATCACAGAGACAGAGAATGGAATATCAGCATTAAGGTGGGAACAAACCTCCTCAAGTCCAGCCTTTGACTGGATCCCATCATTCCCACTAAACCACACTCTGAAGAATCTTCTGGTTCCCCCCACAAGTCCCCTGACCCACACCTTGACCCCACCCCCTCTCCTCTCACTTCTCCATAAATTTGCCACCTCCATGGAATGCAGAGGCCTTTCAAAGCCCTAAGCAGGGCACAGGGCACACCTGGAGGGTTGTTGAGCTGTTTTTAATCAATTGTCTGGCTGAGGAGCTGCCAAGAAAATGGCAACACCTCCATCCATCCATCCATCCATCCATCCATCCATCCATCCATCCATCCATCCCTCCATCCACCCATCCATCCCTCCATCCACCCATCCCTCCATCCATCCATCCATCCATCCATCCATCCACATCCATCCCTCCATTCCTCCCTCCATCCATCCATCCATCCATCCATCCATCCACATCCATCCCTCCATCCATCCATCCATCCATCCATCCATCCACATCCATCCCTCCATCCATCCATCCATCCATCCATGGGGGTGGAAATGTGCCCCATCCATGTCACACGAGCAGCAGGGTCTCTTTGGGCACACCGTGGGTGACAGAGCAGATCTTTGGGTGCTGATGACCCCAGGATGTTTGCTCTCTTGGCAGCGTGTCCCGGGATCTGTGCCAGGAGCACATTTCCCACCTCCAGCCTTCCTGCCTGTTGGTCTGAGATAGTTCTGAGCCTCTGGGGGACATTTCCCACCCATCCCTGGGCACGTAGGCCTGGCAGTGACCCCAGGGCCTCTGCTGGCAGCTGACTGAGGCCATCAGGGCCTGCAGTCCACAGGAATGGTGGCACCTCAGTCCCTGGGGACACACCAGGGCCCCAGATAAGGTGTCTGTGCAAGGACCTGGGGAATTTTGGGGAGGTTTTGGTTCTCCTGAGGTTACAACAGAGCTGCAGCTGTGGAGTGAAGGGGGTTGTGATGGAGAAGGACTGTGCACAGGAGGAAAAAGAAATTGTTGGGCAGGGAATCCAAGGAAGGACTGCAGTCCACAGCCCCCAGACTGGAGGCAAATAAAATAAATTGTAATTTAATGATTAAAAACCACATTAAAATAGAACCATAGAATGGTTTGGGTTGGAAGAGATCTTAAAGAACATCTCATTCCCCCCCCTGCCATGGGCAGGGACACCTTCCACTATCCCAGGTGGCTCCAAGCCCCATCCAACCTGGCCTTGGACACTGCCAGGGATCCAGGGGCAGCCACAGCTTCTCTGGGCACCCTGTGCCAGGGCCTCCCCACCCTCACAGCCAACAATTCCTTCCCAATATCCCATCTATCCCCACCCTCTGGCAGTTTGAAAGGCCTTATTTCAGTTTCCAGGCCTGATTCAGACTCAGGATGCAGTGATGATTGATGATGATGATGATGATGATGATGATGATGATGATGATGATGATGATGATGATGATGATGATGATGATGATGCAGTGACAGCAGAGCTGCTCACACTGAGCTCAAAGCCTGGATGCTCTTCCAACACTGTTCCATTACAGCCAAGAAGATTTCACTCATGGCCCTGGCTGATGCTTTTTAATGATGGCTTTTTTTCCATGGCTGGGGATCAGATATTTGCTGGGCTGGAGGCTTGTGCTGCTCTCCTGCCAGTTCCCAAACCCCTTCCCATGGCAGCCACCTGCCACTCCACCAGAAGCTGCCTCTCCATCTCTTCCAAGGCACCAGGAGCCAGACACAGCTTTACTTGTCTGGCCAGGGCAGGGGTCTCCATCCTGCTGAGGTGCCTGTTGAAGTGGAAAGTTTAATTTAAGGCTTAACTTGTCCTCTCCCCAGAAGCCATTAAATACCTGGTGCTGGTTTGGCTGGGAGGCTGGAGTGGAGGTGGTGGAGGTTGCTCTGCTCTGGGCACAGAGGACACAGCAACTACAAAAATTTGGGGTGTGCTTGGGGCAAACAGCACTGCTGGGGCAGGAGAAATCTTTGGAAAGAAGATGCTCCAGGGGCTGGAGCCCCTCTGTTCTGGAGCCAGGCTGGGAGAGCTGGGGGTGCTCACCTGGAGAAGAGAAGAATCCAAGGAGAGCTCAGAGCCCCTTCCAGAGCCTAAAGGGGCTCCAGGAGAGCTGGAGAGAGACTGGGGACAAGGGATGGAGGGACAGGACGCAGGGAATGGCTTCCCAGCGCCAGAGGGCAGGGATGGATGGGATATTGGGAAGGAATTCCTGGCTGTGAGGGTGGGGAGGCCCTGGCACAGGGGGCCCAGAGAAGCTGTGGCTGCCCCTGGATCTCTGGAAGTGTCCAAGGCCAGGTTGGACAGGGCTTGGAGCAACCTGGGACAGTGGGAGATGTCCCTGCCCATGGCAGGAGTGGAATGGGATGAGCTTTAAGGTCCCTGCCCACCCAAACTATTGTGGGATTCTATGAAAAGTTTTTTCCACATCCAAGCTTGATGTCAGAGAAACATCTGGCCCAGGATTCTTCTGTAAACTCAATGAAGCTGCTCAAAGAATGATTTTGGAGACATGGGGAGGTGAAAGATTCTCCATCCTCACACACTGAGCCCAGGCCAAAAAAAAGCTGCTTTGCTTCGTCACATCCTCTCTCCTCTGCACCCTGGATCTTGAGGACCTTGGGCATGATGACATCAGCAGGGGCTGATGATTCAAAACTCCCCCAGTCCTGGGTTTTGTTTGGATATTTGATTGCTTTGTATTTTCAAGGGAAAATGATGGTTGTGCACAACTGGGATTCACTTGGTTTATGTGAAAGAAGCTCTCCCCTCCCCAAATGTGTCACTGTTTTCACGGAATCACAGAAACACAGAATCACAGAATCATAGAAACATAGAACCATAGAATCACAGATTCAAAGAATCAGAGAATCATGGAATCATAGAATCACAGATTCAAAGAATCACAGAATTATAGAATCACAGATTCAAAAAATCATAGAATCATAGAATCACAGAATCACAGATTCAAAGAATCATAGAATCATGGAATTGCAGAAACATAGAAACAAAGAATCACAGAATTATGGAATCATAGAATCATAGAATCACAGAATCATAGAATCACAGATTCAAAGAATCACAGGATCATGGAATCACAGGATCTTGGAATCACAGAATAAGCAGGAGGCCAGGAAAGAAAGTTTACAGATGGAGAGAAAACGCTCCTTGAAATAAATCCCAGGGATATTAAAAATGAGAAGTGGAGGGGTAGAAACCCAAACTACCTTGAGAAGGTCAGATTCAGGCAGGGAGCACGACCAGCTGAGCTGCTGGGGCAGGATAAGTGAGACCAGCATTGCTTTTTAATTTTTTTTCCCTAAAGATCTTGAAACCTGGCCATTCCACTTTTTTCTCCCCCAGTCTCCCATGCCATGGGTATTTTACAGCCTTCTTCCCAAGGAAATGAGGAATTACATGCCTGAGTCTTACTCCATTTGCCCAC
This sequence comes from Drymodes brunneopygia, assembly GCA_013400955.1. Lineage (NCBI taxonomy): Eukaryota > Metazoa > Chordata > Aves > Passeriformes > Petroicidae > Drymodes > Drymodes brunneopygia. The sequence goes on along the minus strand of VZTZ01011555.1, from coordinate 100,853 downwards.
CAGCCCTTCCCTAGCAACCCTTGCATCCCAGAATTGATTTCACTGAGAGGCAGAGAAACAAAAAATGCCAAAAACTTGGAAAATTTGAGGCAGGAGCAGCTGGAAGGAGCGAGAGAGACGCCCTGAACCCCTTATCAGACACAGGAGAAGCCCCACCCTGGCACCGGTGGCTCCCAGGTCTCTCTCCAAATCGTGGCTGCTTTCACCCCAAAATGTGGGCTTGTCTTGCCATCTGCTGGTGCAATCTGGAGCTCGTCAGAGGAGCAGGATCGGGGGACAGAGGACATCCAGGACAAGGGGAGGACTGAGAACATCCAGGACAAGGACAAGGGGAGGACTGAGAACATCCAGGACAAGGGGAGGACTGAGAACATCCAGGACAAGGACAAGGGGAGGACCGAGCCCTGTGTTGCTGTTGTCACCCCTGGAGGGGACGAGCCTGGCCAGGAAGGGGCCAAGCAGTGCCTTGCAAGGTGATTTTTTTTGTTTTCCATAGGGATTTCCTTGCTCCTGCAGCTACTAATCCCTGTTTAAATGTGTTTATCCTCATGATGCATCATCCCCCTCCCAAACCTCCTTCAGGGTCCCTTCCCTGGGCCCCAGGCTTGGCTCAGGGCTGTTCCCTCCTCTGTCCCATCGCTGCTGCTGCTCTCCTGCTCCCACCTCCCTCAACACAGAGATCCCAAGGATGGGCTGCAGGTGGCCTGGTGTGGATTTTGGTGGAGTTAGGAGGCTGTGAAACCCATCCCAGCTGAGATCCACGGACATCAGGACTTGGAGAAGCAATGTGAATGTCCCACGTGGAAACACAGGTGCACTGGGAGGAGATGGATGTGGGATCATAGAATTGTAGGCCTGGGGGGATGTGCCCCCAAATATGCCAGGCCATGCTTGGCACGGTGCTGGTGGTGTTTTGATTTGGTCCAACATCTTTAAAAGGGTTTTTTGGAAGAGCTTTTGAAGAAAATTGCACCCCGTTATTCCTTCTGAAGCTTCCGTGGGTGAATCGTCTCCACAGCTGGATTTTGGGGATGCCTGAGCCACCCAGAGGTTTTGTTCATGCCCCTGCTGGGTGAAAAGCAACCCCAGTGCCTTCCCCAGCAGCTTTGGGAGGGTGGCTGGAGCAGTGAAAGGAGTCAGGAGAGGGAGCCAGAGCCTCAGCTGAGAGCGGTGAGAGCTGCAGGGAAGGGCTCTCACCGCTGTAGGGACACCCCAAATGACACAACCACCCCTTTGCAGCTGGTCCCAGCCACATTCCAGGATGTCCAGAGCACCTCAGGGCCCTAATTTTTGGAGACTGTCCTTGTTTCATGGAATCATAGGTTAAAAAAAATCTAAGATCTTTGACTCCAGCTGTTTTGGCTGGGACAGAGGTAATTTTCTTCCTTGGAGCTGATAGAGTCCTGCATGGGTGGTTAAATCAGGATGGAGACACACCCCAGGGTAGCCAGGACAAGCATTTTAAGCCCTGTGTGAGTTTTGCCTGGAATTTTACCTGCTTGGAGTGCTCTGTGCTGTGGGTGGGATGTCCCCTTGTCCCCTCTCCAGTGGCATCAGGAACCTACACCCCATTTTTACCTGCCTCAGCAAATGCAATCCCTCTGTTTTGTGAGTCCACCCAGGAGCTCAGCTGATGGGAAATGCATCCAAGGATGGATTTTAGCAAAATACACCCCCTGTGCTGCTAACTTCAGGCTTTTTCCTGCCAGTTTTCCTTCCCTCTGGATTTAAGGAGCTCCCAGGAAGATGTGGCAGCCTTTGTTCAGTATCTCAAGGGTGGGAAGAGAGAAGCATTTCTTGCTGTATGGACACTCCAACCCCAACTTCAGGAACAAAGCCCTGTTACAACAAACTTCAAAACCTCCCCCAGGGCAGAGAAAAGTGCAGAACTGAGTGTGAGGAGAGGTGGTGAATGGCACTTGTGTCTTTTTTGGGTGGGAAACCGAGCTTGAAACCTGGAGAGAGGCAGGATCCTGCCACTTTCCCTTGCCAGTGCAGCAGGAGGAGGGAGGGGGAGCCTGGATTTGGTGTCTGAGCCCTGGAAATGCAGAGGTGACAGAGCTGCACCCCATATATTCCCCATGATTTGGCCACCCTGACCCCGGGTGCTCCAGCCCTGTCCTGCTGCTCCTCTCCAGCTCCATTTCAGAGCTCCCTGAATTATTGATGGCTGTGATGCAGGAGTTTATAATGAGCTCCCCAGACCTTCCCCCTGTGGGCTGGAGCTGGGAACTCGCTTTCCCTCGCAGTGGTTTTGCTCTGAGTTGGGCAGATTGAGGAGGGAGGAGGGGGCTAAGGGATGGATGGGGACCTTGGGGGACATCCAGGCTGTCTTTGAGTGCGTGGGGTGGTTTAAGAGAGGCCACCCTCAGGGAAAGGGGTCTAGGAAGAGCCTAGGCTGCCTGAGGGGCCTTAAACCCAGCTTGAACGCAGAAGAAGCTGTGCCAGGAGCCAGGAGAAGGCAGAGGGTCTTCATGTCACATTTAGGGACCTCCTCAGCCGCGGTGCTCGTGGATTGACAGGTCAGAGGGAGAAAAATCTGAGTTTTGGCCTCTCAGGGAAAGCCAGACTTCATCTCAAGGGGACAAAGAGCTGTGTTTGTGTGTGCCTGGATATAGAAAATGATGGGTTAGAGGCACAGCTGGCCAGCCAAGGGGCAGTTCAGCGTCTCAAAGCTCTTCTTTAAGAGCCATTCACGGCCTAAAAATGGCTCCAATGATTTCCATGAGGTCTGGGTGCAGGAACACTCATTCCTGGAAACCCAAAGTCCCAATCAAAACAGGAGCACAAATTCCCTGGGGCTCTGAGGTCAGAGGCACCAGCCCTCAGATTTAACTCTGTGAACTGCTTGGTGAAAATCAGGCAGTTTGAGCTGAGTTTAACCCAGTCTGAGCTGCAGCAAAGAGTGGCACCCGCAGTGCCTTGGCTCCCACAACCAAAATTCAGGGGCTCCACGGTTATTCTGGGGATATTTTGTTTATACACTTGTAATACTGCCCTGGGAGTGTTCCAGGCCAGGTTGAATGGGGTTTGGAGCAACCTGGGATAGTGGGAGGTGTCCCTTCCAACCTAAACTTGGCCAAGGACTGCTGGAGGCCAAAGACCCTCTCCAGCCTGAGGTCTCCCTTTTTTGTCTGGTGGAAATCCCTCTCCACATTGCCAGTGAGAAAAACTGGCAGGTAAAGGGGGACAGGATGTTTTTGGCTGCCAGATGATCTGTGAGATGGAGTCTGAGGACAATCATCTCCCCCTCTCCTCAGCTGAGCAGGGCACAGACCTCCCTGCAAGCCCTGCCTGGAGAATCCTCAGATGAGGAGCAGAAATGGGAGCCAGGGCCAGCAGCAGGAAGGACTCACAGAAAGATTTGTGCCACTGCTGGCAAGGCTCTTTTGGGTCTGGGGGTGATCCAAGACCTGCCAGGAGAGCTCCCATTCCCACATCCTTGCTCCAAGGTGGGATCATGGAATCACAGAAGAGTTTAGGTTGGAAGAGACCTTAAAAATCCTCTCATTCCAACACTGTGCCGTGGGCAGGGACACCTTCCACTATCCCACGCTGCTCAAAGCCAACTAAACCTGGCAAATATTTCTCTGGGCTACTTCAAAAAAAGGATGGAGATTAGGGAGTTTCCTTTCTTGGATGAGACAGGCACTTGACCTTTCAACAGGACACTTCTTCCAGGGAGATGCAGCAGGTCAATGGGAACAAAGGCAGGGAATTATCTCAACAAGGAGGAGATGAGCTGTCTTCAATCCCAGAAAGTCTTGGCCTTCCCCAGCACAGAGACAGGGGCTCTGCCTTGGAGAAAAGCTGGTGCTGGGCTCAGCCTGGACAACACTGAGGGCCACTCTTGCCTGTTCCAGCACAGCCTCCACTTTCCTTGGGGACTCCAGCATCAAGATCTGGCTTAAAAAAAGCAGCAACCAGGCCCCAGCAGGAAACTGTATCTATTTATAGGGGATCTGCATAGTTTAGGGCAGAGCTGACCCGTGGCTGAGCCTCGTGTCCCATTCACAGGACAGGCTGAGCAAGGGACAGGCCACCTTTCCCCCAGCACCACCAAGAGCCCCAATCCCATCCCCCAGGACACCCCTCACTCTGCCCCTGCAGGTCTCACTGTCCCCTGCTTGCTTCAAGATGTACATTAAATGTACCTATATTTAAGCACATTCCCTGGAAATTGTGCCTTTTTTGAGAGAATTGGCATAATTAAAGAGTTGATTTAATTTCAAGGAAGGGCTGCAGGCAGGCTCAGGGCTGTGGTCCTGCTCTGCCCCTGCTCAGCCTGGGCTTTGGGCAGAGCTTTGGCCAGGATGGATCCCACTGACCCACACACCCACTGTACACTTGCAAGTGGGAGTGGTGGACTGAAAAAAAAGGGTTTTTTGGGGAAAAGGAGGATTTTCCTGAAGACATCTGCAGGGTTTGGATGGAGATGAAGAATCTTGGCTGCCACATCCCTGGAAGTGTCCAAGGCCAGGCTGAACTGGGTTTGGAGCTACCTGGGCTGGTGGAAGGTGTCCCTGCCCATGGAATGGGGGTGGAATGGGGTGAGCTTTAAGGTCCCTCCCAACCCAAACCATTCTGTGAATTTGTGATTCTCTCTACATCACGAGCATCATCCTGGGGTAAAAAGACAAAGACAAGGGATGAAGGGGTCACTGAGGTGTGGGCAGCCATGGAATTAAGCAGGGATCAAGGGGATCCTTCAGCCTGTGGCAGCTGGGGCAGAAGGGGATGGACACAGTGTAGGTGTGGTGCTTGAGGACCCCCTCACGTGGATGTTGCCAGCTCGGATTTATGTTTAAATTCTGCTCCCTCAGAGCAGGGAAATGATCGGGAAAAACCTCTCAAGGCACTTTGCAGATCTTGTTATCTGCATTTCTGAAGGGCCCAGCAAGCCTGTGAACTCCCAGGCTGACCCTGCCTTCCCCCCAGCCAGGCAAAAACCTGGGGATGAGTGAGTAAGAGAGCAGAGAGGGGGATTGAGGTTCAGGGCACGGGTCATGGGAGCCCATAATAAACAAACAAGGCTTGTTTAGCAGATGATTTATGCTGCACTAACACTGTCCCCAGTCTCCCACTCATCACTGCGAGCTAATTACCCTTCCTGGAGCCATCAGACTTCCCTTTGCATTTCCACACTCTGTGCAAGGACCTGGACATGACCTGGTAGCTGGGGGCTGGGGCTGACCTTTCTCTCTCGGTTTCTTTCAGCTTTCCTGCTGTAATTGGTGCTGCAGTTCCACACTAATGAACTGTGTCCTGCCCTCTGAGCAGCTCTGGGTCCCTGCCACTCTTCCTTCAGAGGACAGGGGGTTGATAGGAGGTGAAGTCCCATATAAATCTTGTATCAGGCTCTGTGCAAATGGACTCAGAGTGAGGAGGGAGTCATTATTGTGTTTGTGTCAGCAGAGAGAGCTCCTGAAGCCTGGGACAGGGATGTGTTGGACCTTGGACATCTCCAGCTGGGTTGTGAGACTTCCCCACATGGTTTTGGTCCCACTGCTTGCAAAATAAAGGGGTTTTACCTCGAATTTGGAAGGGAAGGGTGGTGGAGAGGATTCCTTCCCCAGGGTTGATCTGTGTCACCTCTGAGACATGAAGCTCCTTCTGCCAGGCTGGGACCTCACAGGGTGGCTTGGGTTGGAAAGGACCTTTAAAGGGCATTTATTCCAACCCCCTGCCATGGGCAGGGAC
>VZTZ01011555.1:34842-93849 GCA_013400955.1 Drymodes brunneopygia | reverse complement strand
AATTGGTGCTGCAGTTCCACACTAATGAACTGTGTCCTGCCCTCTGAGCAGCTCTGGGTCCCTGCCACTCTTCCTTCAGAGGACAGGGGGTTGATAGGAGGTGAAGTCCCATATAAATCTTGTATCAGGCTCTGTGCAAATGGACTCAGAGTGAAGGGGGATTCATTATTGTGTTTGTGTCAGCAGAGAGAGCTCCTGAAGGCTGGGACAGGGATGTGTTGGACCATGGACATCTCCAGCTGGGTTGTGAGACTTCCCCTACATGGTTTTGGTCCCACTGCTTGTAAAATAAAGGGGTTTTGCCTCAAATTTGGAAGGGAAGGGTGGTGGAGAGGATTCCTTCCCCAGGGTTGATCTGTGTCACCTCTGAGACATGAAGCTCCTTCTGCCAGGCTGGGACCTCACAGGGTGGCTTGGGTTGGAAAGGACCTTTAAAGGTCATTTATTCCAACCCCCTGCCATGGGCAGGGACACCTCCAGGGAGATCAGGACCTGTCTGAGGGCACATTTTTGGGTGGAGAGCAGCAACCCTCACTCTTTGTTCTCTTTTCTCTTTAACTTGGCCAAACCTCAAGGCTCCTTGGGCCACCTTTGCCGTGTGGTGTCAGGGTGGGGAAGGTGGGTTCCTCAGCAGGGAAGGGTCTGTTTCATGCCAGCAGATGGGATCAGTGGCCCAAATTCCCTCCCAAAATCAGTCCCGTTGGAAAAGGTCCCCTTTTCTGACCTTAACAACACCCCATAGCTCCTAAAAGCTTTATTTCCACCAACCCACCCTGCTCCCAGGGCAAAGGGGTCCTGCAAGCTTGCAGGAAACACAAAATCCAAGGATTTTTTTGTATGTTTGCTTCTGGACAGGGTTGATTTTTGGGTGCTGGAGGCTGAGGATCAGCCCTGACCCACCTCACTGATGTGGGTGCAGGGTCTGGCTGGAGGAGAGGAGCCTGCACCAACCTGGAGAACATCCTTGCTGAACCCAGGGATTTATTTAGCCACCAGCAGAGGACATTTGGGGATTGCAAACACAATCCCAACCTCAGTTTAGCTACAGTGCAAACATCCACTGAGAGCAGGACAGGGACAGATGGAAATCAGGTGTGTGGGGACACGGATGGGGCTGGTTTCCTTTGTGGTGGGGAAGCAGGGGGAGACACTGGAGTCTCCAGAGCTGCATGGAATGAGCTCAGCACTCTCAGGAAAAAGCTGGAGCCAGGCACAGCTGGGAGCATTCAGATGCCTCGTTTGGGAGAAATCATCCCTGTAAAGACAAACCACAAAGCCTTGTTAATAAGAACAGAGCAGGCAAGGCGTAAAGAGCTGGAGAATGGATTGCAGGGAATCGTGGAATAGTCTGGATTTGAAGGAATGATCATTTTAAAGGTGATACAGCCCAAAAACCCTGCCATGGGCAGGGACACCTTCCACTATCCCAGGTTGTTCTGAGCCCTGTCCAACCTGGCCTTGGACACTCCCAGGGATGGGGCAGCCACAGCTTCTCACCTTTGCCAGTGTTTTACCACCCTCATTGTAAAAAATTCCTACTTTATCTAATCTAAATCAACCCTTCTTCAGCTTAAACCCATCACCCCTTGTTCTGTCAGGACAGGATAAAGCAAACCTAAAATATCCTTCACTGAGAAGGATTTGGCTGTGCCTCGAAATATTCCTGAATTTATCTGTTGTTTCTGTCTTCTCATTGACCAACACTGAATTTCACTGCCACAAAATAACCCGGCATTCCCAACAATTTCACATCAGCTTTGAGCAGGAACAGCACCTTGCAGCCAGGAGCTGCCACATTTCTGGGAAATGAGTCCATTTTTAAGCTCTTTCCCAGCTGAACTGAGCCTGGGTGGGAAACAGGGTTCCAGTCAGGCTCTGGGAAACGCCAACACCTCCTCCAGCTCCTGGACACAGCCTTGGCTTCTGTGCCTCCAAAATGCTGCAAGGATGGGGACAACAGATCCTTTCATACTTCAGAGGAGAAGGGAGCAGGGCCACAATGCAAAACACCCAGATTTTTCCACCTTTCTGGGCCAGACAGGTGGAAAACAGAACTGCCAGCAAGGCAAAGGAGGGAAACCCAAACACCTTGGGTGCAGCGTTTCGTGGTGCTCCAGCCAAATCTGAAATTCCTCCTGCTGAAGGTTTTAAAATTGCTCTTCCTGAGGATGGAGATTGATGGGTTGAGTCCTTCCCTTCCAAGTGTAATTTCTCTTAATCTGCCCTTATTGTAGCAGCTCCAAGGGTTTAATGTCTGGGATATTTTCCAGGTAGTTTAAACATCAGCTTCAAGGGCTGACTCGATGGTTTCCTGCTTTTAGCAGTGTTTTCAGTGGGGTGCAGGAGTGGATGCAGGTGATTTCTGGCTGCCTTTCTCCCCAGACCAACAGGTTTCCATGGAAAGATGTGAATTTACCCCTCCTCAGAATCCACTTCCTCCTTTCCACCTGTAACACCTGCTTTGCTTTTGGAGAATTGCTCCAACATGAAAATTGCTCCAATATTGCTGAATCTGAACAGCCCCCACGAGATCCCACTCCCACCTTTGAAGAGCCTCCTGCAAGGCTTTGCCAGGACTTTTCTGGGTGAGTGGTTCCCATTTATTCCAGGTATTGGTGTCACTGATGTTCAAAAATGATCTGGAAAAGTTTATCTCAGAAAAGAAACCAACCACCAGATGTAGCCCCCGGGAGGGGAATTTGTTCCTGGCCTGGTGGCTGGTAGCAGTTATTTTATTAATACAAACCACAGCAGCAGTTTAAAATCATGGAATAATTCGGGTTGGAAGGAATTCATGGAGCTCATCTCATTCCATGTCCTGCTCCGTGCAGGTCTAATTCATTCAGGTCACTGAGGGCCATGTCCAGGTCTGTCTTAAACACCTGCAAGGATGGAGGAGGTCAAGAAGGGCCTGGCCATGTTGTGTAAACTTCTGGGGAGGGATGGGGAGCCTGTTTCCCATGTCTGGCATGGTCTTCCTGCTCTAAGGTGGAGCCAGGCAGGGGCAGTGAGGAGTAAATGCAGCTCTGCAGCCTGGACAGGGTAGGGAAATGGTCATTTCCATGCTCTTCACAGTCCTGGGCTTTGGAGATTCGTCCTGAGAGGGCTGGGGGTGCTCACCTGGAGAAGAGAAGCTCCAGGGAGAAATCAGAGCCCCTTCCAGAGCCTAAAGTGGCTCCAGAAGAGCTGGAGAGGGACTGGGGACAAGGGATGGAGGGACAGGAGAAGGGGGGACGGGTTCAGACTGGAAAAGGGGAAATTTGGGTGGGATATGGGGAAGGAATTGTTCCCTGTGAGGGTGATGAGGCCCTGGCACAGGGTGCCCAGAGAAGCTGTGGCTACCCCTGGATCCCTGGAAGTGTCCAAGGCCAGGCTGGATGAGGCTTGGAGCAACCTGGGATAGTGGAAGGTGTCCCTGGATGGAACTGGATGAGCTTTAAGGTCCCTCCCAACCCAAAACATGTTGGAGTCAGACCCCCAGGGGCTCCTATTCCTGACGGGAAACATCCCCTGGTGTTGTGCAACCCTGGGGCTGCACAGGCTGTCCTGCATCTCTCTCCCAGCAGGACGGGTTCCCAAGGGCTGTGGCAGAGGAAGGGGTGAGAGCTGCCTGTGCTGGACAGGAGCCACCAAGCTCCAGCCAAGGGACACCTTCTGCTCCACCCATCTGCTCCCTGCTTTTCCTCATTAATGCCACTTCCACCCTCGCCAGGTGTGACCTGAATAATTTGGGCTGACCGGTGTTTACACAGCAACACTGGGAGGAAATGGAACCACAGCAGGGCCAGCAGCCAACTCGAGGCTCTGAGGCATCATTTTTGGGGGGTTTTCTAAAGAAAAGGGCCCACACGACCTGCAAACATTTGTCACTTGCTTGCCCGCATGTTTGGCCACCTGAAAGAGGTGACAAATCTGATCTGGGGGTGCAGCTCTCAAAGACAGGTGGGTTGTGAAGGTTTTAGGTCAAACTGGTTGCTGGCTGGAGGACAGGAGATGTTTCACTGGAAGGGCAGGGGTGGCAGGGCCAGAGATTGTTTCTATTCCTTAAAGCACAGAGCCAGCAGCCAGGATGTGCCTCTGCCCTCTCCCTCAGCACCTGGAAGGCTCCAAGCAAGGCCAGGACAGGGTGAATCCACAGCCAGGAGAGCAGGGATGGGGAGCAGACAGGGTCAGAGGGGAGGAAGCAGTGAAAAATTGCTCCTGGGAGATAGAAGGGAGTTAGGCAGAAAAAAGAAGGATTGTGGGAAAATCTTGGAGTCTTGTGTGAATGGGTAAAAGCAGCCTTGGAGCTGTGGGACACAAACATGAACTCTGTAAAGATTCAAACATTTCACGGAGCTTCTTGGCCTTTTTTCCTGATCAAAGGCAGTTTTTCAAAGGTTGCTGGGGAGGCAGAAACCCTTTCAGTGAATCCTCTGCCTTCCTTCATCTCTGCAGGCAGAGAGGCCTTTTCAGATCTTCCCCTGGGAATGGATGTCCTGCCCCATCTCCAAAGGTGCTGCTGGAAATTGTGATCCTTGAAAATGTTGTGTGCAAAGCCAGGAAGGTTCCTCCTCCTCGCTCTGCTTTTGGCACTGGCCCCTTCTGCTTTTTTCTGGTCTTCCTGAGGCTCAGAACTTTCTTTGAGCTGACTCAGGTGATCCCAGAAGTTTCCTTGTAGATCCAAATTGGGGGTGTTCACCTGGAGAAGAAAAGGATCCAGGGAGAGCTCAGAGCCCCTTCCAGAGCCTAAAGGGGCTCCAGGAGAGCTGGAGAGAGACTGGGGACAAGGGATGGAGGGACAGGACACAGGGAATGGCTTCCCACTGCCAGAGGGCGGGGATGGATGGGATATTGGGAAGGAATTGTTCCCTGTGAGGGTGGGGAGGCCCTGGAATAGAATTCCCAGAGAAGCTGTGGCTTCTCCTGGATCCCTGGAAGTGTCCAAGGCCAGGCTGGACAGGGCTTGGATCATCCTGGGATAGTGGGAGGTGTCCCTGCCCATGGCAGGGGGTGGAATGGGATGAGCTTTAAGGTCCCTCCCAACCCAACCCATTCCATGGCTCTGTGAAAATCCCCAAGGAACAGTTCCAGGGGGGATATTTCAACCCAGGGGGAGAATCTGAGTAACTTTAATGGAGCATTTTAGCTCCACCAGTTTGCTCAGTTGGAGCTCTGGCTTCCCCACGGATGGATGGGGATGGGGGGAACACAAAAATTCAGGGATCTTTTTGTGCTTTGATTCCTGTTGCATTTTCCTCTCTCATCCAAATCTACTCTGCAATCTCTGACATTCACCTGACCAGGGCATTTCCCACCACCCTCCCTCTCCTGGAAGCTCCAGACAAAGAAGGAGAGGATTTAACAGAAAATGAAATAATCAAACCCCAAAGTCTTTCCCCAAAGCTGATCTTTTATCTGAGGAAGGGAGCAGCTCCTGAGCTCCCTCAGTGCCTGCTGGGAATGTGATCCAAGCACTGATATCATCCAGGGGATGCTCTGATCTCTGTCTAAAAGGGCAAAACCCTCGGAGAACCAAAGAAACCTCCCTGTGTTTGTTTATTTATTTCTCTGACACTGTGAGCGTGGGCAGGTTTGTTTGTTTGTTTGTTTGTGTGTGTGGGGATTTCTGAGGGAACTCAGGCTTGGATTTCCTTGCTGGCTGGGTTTGTTTTATTTTCTCTGAAAAGATCAGGCTTCACCCCCCGAATTTAGGAAGATCTGAGTGCTGGCAGTGACCAGACCCTCCCCTTCAGTGTCTCTGTGGATGGCTGAGCAGCCTCTGCCTCTGCCTGGGTGTCCATGTCCTCTCTAAAGGAGGGAAGAGCCCACATTCCTGCCTTTTCCTCTCCTGCCAGCACACGGGGCTGCCAAGGAAATGCAAAATCATCCCTTCCTGGCGGCAGGGATTAATAACCAGCTCATTGAGACAAACGACAGCAGGCTCTGCCTGTTCACAGCTCAGCAAGCACCGACACCCAGCTCTCCCTGCTGAGTGATGCAGACGGAGCTGGGATGCTGCTCCCACCGGGAAATTGCCTCCCCACGAGACCTCAGCTCCCTCAGTTTCCCAAGGTCTCCCTCACTGCAGGATTTCTGGGCACTGAGAGATGTTTCTGCCTTCTCCCATCTGCCCCCAAATGGACTGTGGGGTCCCTCAGGATTCCACAGAAATTTGGAGGGGGGGAGTACCAGCCCCAAGAGGGACTGTGAGGATCAGGATGGGACAGGCAGGGGTGAGTGTAGGAAATCTCTCTTGAGCCCACATTGGCCAAAGAGAGGTTTTTTTAGGGATGCTTTTTGTTAATCCAAGGGCAGGAGCTCTCCATGGGCCCTTCCTCAGCATCCTCACCCCTGGAGTGAGGGATGCCAGGGAGGATACCCCAGCCTGGTCTTTCATGTTCATTCTCGGCCTTGCTGCTGTTTCTCCCCCTTTTCCCAACATCCTTACACTTTCTGATGCCCACTATCCCAAGAGATAATTTGTGTTACAGGTTTTAAACTGATTCCTTTTAAACTCATTCCTTGCTCCCCAGGATCTGGGGACAGATGGGTCTGTAGGTGTCATACTCAGCTCCTTCATGGTCACTCAACACAGCCAGGGGTGTCCTGGGTCGGGGGACAAGTCCAGGCACTGCTCAGCTCACTGGTGTGAATGTAGTCAGTGTCCAGCATGTGTTAGATCCAAGAAACATGGAATATTTTGGGTTGGAAGGGAAAATAAAGATTATATAACACTCCCTGCCATGGGCAGGGACACCTCCCACTATCCCAGGTTGCTCCAAGCCCTGTCCAGCCTGGTCTTGGACACTTCCAGAGATCCAGGGGCAGCCACAGCTTCTCTGGGCACCCTGTGCCAGGGCCTCATCACCCTCACAGCCAGGAATTCCTTCCCCATATCCCACCCAAATCTCCCCTTTACCAGTCTGAACCCATTCCTCCTTCTCCTGTCCCTCCACCCCTTGTCCCAAGTCCCTCCCCAGCTCTCCTGGAGCTCCTTTAGGCACTGGAAGGGGCTCTGAGCTCTCCCTGGAGCCTTCTCTTCTCCAGGCTGAACAACCCAGCTCTCTCAGTATCCTCTGGATAAGTGCAGGGATGGAAAAGCACTTGAGAAACGTTTGTGGGAATGTGACATTTCCGAGGTTCACTGGTCCCATCAAATCTGGCCGGGATGAGGAGGTTCCAGAGCTGTTTGAGGGGAAGAGGGGGGTGGATGAGAGTTGGATACACAATCAGCATCATTCTTAAGTGTTGTAGAAATAAAACAAGCACTCCAAAAGCAGCCTGTGAATCAGCAATCCAAACCGATACCGGGAGAAGGGAAATCAGGACAAGTGGGAAAATTCTACAAGGCGCAATTAATCAGATCCAAAAAAAACAACAAACCCCAGCTCTGCCTCTGAGGCAGCTGGAGAAGCAGAAAACGAGGCTGAGCCTCTCCCTCTCCCCACGCCCGGCATGCAAATGCACCCCGAGCAATTTCTGGAGCAGCAGCAGGTCAGTAATTGATTTGGAGACCCGAATTTGTGACTACATCACGATGCAGATGTGCTTCCCAGCCCGGCTGGAGGCTCTGCAGCTCCCACTGCAGCAAATGAGCTTGGAATATCAATGGAGAGGGGAAGGAGCACGCTCTTCCCTTGACAGGGGAGCAATGGGGAGACGAAAAAACCTTTCCATGCTGAATTAACCCCGTTTTGTCCGGGGTTGCAACCCCCCTTCCCTGCCTCCCTTCACTCTGCAGAGCAAAACGCCTGCTCGAGGTTTCCCTGGGGTAAAAGGGAGCTGGGAATGCTAGGAGGAGGAGGAGAAGGAGGAGGAGCAGGGGATTCACCTGGGGTTGTTTTTGCCTCGATCTGGAAGCTGCTGGCCTCGGAAGTGATGCTGCTGTTTCAAAAAAACCAGAGTGGCTCTGGTCCTTCCCACTTCTCAGGCATCCTTTGGGGAGGAGTGGGAGCAGAGTGGGCCTCGTTCCAGGGGTGAATCCACAGGGCTGTGGTGGGGGGATGGCTGCTCCTGCCTGTGGAGGCTGAGCACTGGCCCCAGCACCTCATCTCCCGGCCTGGATTTGAGCAAAAACCTTAAAAAAATCTCCTTAAAAACTTCATCCTCCCCAGGGGTTGTGGAGATTCAAGGAAGAGAGGACAGAAATTCATGCAGGGTTGGTCTACCTGTAGGAATTGAATTAAATCTCACTCAGGAAAGCCTCACGATGATGTCAGAAGCTTCAAAGCAGGGCCCAGGGTGAAGGTGAGATCCTCCAAAATGAGATCCTGAGGAGGCAGGGTGCCCTCGTGCCTTCCCACTGGAATCCTGCTCCCACTGGGCCTTTGCCATGATGAGGATTGTCCCAGCTGATGGGCCAGTCAAGGCTCTGGGGATGCTGCCACTCATCCTGCAGGACCTGGGTGGAGAGCTCTGGCTTCCCCACAGATGGATGGGGATGGGGTGAACACAAAAATTCAGGGATCTTTTTGTGCTTTGATTCCTGTTGTATTTTCCCCTCTCATCCAAACCCACCCTGCAACCTCTGACATTCACCTGACCAGGGCATTTCCCACCACCCTCCCTCTCCTGGAAGCTCCAGACAAAGAAGGAGAGGATTTAACAGAAAATGAAATAATCAAACCCCAAAGTCTTTTCCCAAAGCTGATCTTTTATCTGAGGAAGGGAGCAGCTCCTGAGCTCCCTCAGTGCCTGCTGGGAATGTGATCCAAGCACTGATATTATCCAGGGGATGCTCTGACCTCTGTCAAAAAGGGGAAAACCTCTGGTTTTTGGGTTTTGGCACCTGAACTCCACAACCTGAGTGCAAAGCAACTGTCCAGGGATGTGACAGCACTGGGAGATTTTGCCGTGGTTTTAAAAAAGTTCAGAGGCCCCCTAAGCCCAGTTTTGTAGGTTTTAAGCCCAGCCTGCCTCCTTACCAGCTCTGGATTTTGCAGCAGCAGAACTGGAGGAGTATCTCAAGAGCCATTATGGAAAACCCAGGAATAAAGAGGAATGTGGTGCCCAGAAGAGCTTTGGGCAGCTTTGGGCACCCCTCATCAGCCTTGCAGTGCCAAAATCAGCTCCTCAGGGCTGCAGGCTTGGAGTTTGCGTGTCTGTGGTGCTCCAAAACTCCCAGCAGCCAAGAGGGATTTCCTGGGACACAGCCAGTGCAGGATGAGCATTAATTGGAGCAGAGGAATATCTGGGATATCAACAGCAGAGCAGGACCAGCACAGTTATTCTTTATTGCTTCTGTAATCGTGGCCTTTCTTTTAAAGAGATCCACAGTGATGCAGGGGACAGATGGGCTGAGACCAATCCCTGCTCCCCCTCCTCCCTGTCTGTACAAAGAGAAGCTGCAAGGAAAGGCAAATATTTGACTGTTTGGGATGCTGGGGAAGCAGAATCAGGAACGTGAGCCAGCAAGAAGCTCTTTGCTTAAGCAGAGCTCTCTGTGGCATGGATAAAACTCTCCAGAGGGGCTGGAACAGGGTGTCCTGGAGCCAGGTGGGAGGCAGGGTGGAGGAAGAACATCTCCATCCTTTCCAGTGCCCTCATCCCAGTCCCACAGCCGAGGGTGTTCCAGAGGAAAAATGGTGTTGGAAGGGGAGAGAAGGAAACCTCCCTGGGAGACAGCAGTGCCAGGAGTAGGCTTGGAGTGCTGGTGTAAAGGAGGAAAAAGGGGATTTGGGAGTGAAATATCCCATGAGGATCCATCTTCTGGTGGTGGAGGTGTTATTTCAGTAGCACAGAGATGCCCTTCACCTGCTGTCCCCAAGGAGAGCCAGCACAGATCCCCTCCCTCCCTCCAGCCTGTCTGTGCTGGCACAGGCTCCCAGGAGCAGCAGGGTTGTCCCCTGTCCCTGGACATCCCCTGTGGCCCCAGAGGCTCCACGGAGGGAGGGACAAGGTGGCTGGAGGTCACAGACCCGTCATACAGGGCTGGTGTGCAGCCCCACCCCAGAGCATGGAGAAAAATCATAGAATCTTTGAATGATTTAGGGTGAAAAAAAACCCCTTTGAAATCATCCAGTCCAGCACTGTCAAACCCACCGTTAACCCTTGTCCCCAAATGTCACATCCAGGTGGCTTTTGAACACATCCAGGGGTGGTGACTCCACCCCTTCCCCGGGGAGTCTGTTCCAATCCTTCTCGCAGAATCTCCCTGCATGTCAACAGAGGTCCCAAAAAGTGCTTCAGGGAGAGAGGGAGGGTTCTCAGGCAAATCTGTGAAATTTGAGAAATTTATGTATTTTATATTTTTCAGGCTACTGAGCAGTTTGTCTGTTTCATATTTTTCATGTTTTCTGGATTGTAAGGATTTGTGGGTTTGTTTGTTGCTCGGGTTTGGGTTGGTTTTTTTTCTTTTTAATTTATAAATCTATTTCCAAGAGACTGCAAACATGAAAAGACACTCAGAAGCAGAGGAATATTGGAAATAATTTATGTTGGAAAAGAGCTTTAAAATCCTTGAGTCCAACCATTCCCCCAACACTGCCAAGCCCACCACTGACTCATGTCCCCAAGTGCCACATCCATCTTTTAAATCCCTCCAGGGCTGGTGACACCAGCATTGCCCTGGGCAGCCTCTTCCAGTGTCTGACCACCATTTCAGTGAAGAAATTGTTCCTAATATTTAATAATGGTTTACCTTCATCCCCAGAGCCTGGCTCTGCCCCTCTGGTCTGTTCAATCCTGAAAATGAAATTTGGGGAGCCCCAGGCACAGCCCAGCCCCCCCACAGGGGCACAGTGAAGCACACACGGGTTTGCACGCTGCTGTTCACACCCACAGGAAGGTTTTGGGGCTTTATTTGGGGTCTGGAGGTGTCCCACAGCTCACAGAGACACCCCAAAATCCTGCCCCCGCCGTCTGCTCCGTGAATTTCCTCTTCCCGCACCCCAAACACGCCACACGGGCAGCCCTGCAGGAGGGCACGGCCACAGCCGGGAGCGCAGCACGGGGACATCATCTCCCAAAATAATCCTGTACCGCCGGATTTTGGCCCTTTGCTCTGGCACATCCACCGGGCAGATGGTGGCAGGACGCGGCTCAGGTAGGGAGGCAGCTCCTGCACGCTCAAAAATCTTCCTTTTTCCCTCTGCTTCCCGGCAAGAAAGGGGCTGATTAGCACAAAATCCATGGCAACCCGGCCAGCAGCCTCGGAGCCGGCTCCTCGCTCCCTCCCCTGCTCGGAAAGCCTTTGTCTGCTGCTGGCACATCCCTCAAACCCTCACTTTTTTCCTCTCCTGGATTTTGGAGGGAGCAACTTCGCTCTTCTCTTCCCCTCTGGGCAGAGCTGGCTGGGGAACAGAAAATTCAGGTTTCCCCTTTACCTGAAAGGGACACTTTTCCTCCTTTTCCTATTCCTAGGGAATTTCGGAAGAAGCCAGGCAAGGGATGTGCCTTCGGGATTCAGGCTTGTCCTGGAGATGGGTAAATACCCTGGACTGACTCCCCCAAAGAGGTGATTTCCACCTGCAAACAGCACAGGGGAAAAAAACCAGGCCGTGACTGCAAAAATCTTTTCAACAACCACCCGGCAATTACAGATCAGGGTTTTCCCCTGAGGAAAGACCCTACAGTGACACTCGGGCGTGGCCTCCTTTGGGGTCAAGGGCATTCCTGGAGCAGTGAAGGAGTATTTTTTCCCCTCTGGGACTCACAGAACATCGTGGCTAAAACCAGCCTGGAGTCCAAGCCTTGCCTGAGCTCTGCGAGTGCAGCCTGTGAGGATAAATCCATAAAAGAGGGGAATTTTCCTTTCCAAGCAAAGCCAGGCTGGAGGGAATCACCCAAACCCTCTCTGATCCCTCTCCACACACAAAAACCATTTCAAGAGCAGCCCTTGAATCCACCCCGCTCCTTCCCTGAGGGAATCAGCCTGGCAGTACCTCCAGGTACCCGGAGGGGATGAATCGAGCCTTTGCATCCCACTTTGGCAGAGATTCCTGCCATTCCCCCTGCTCCCCTTGGCGATCACCCTGGGAGACCGGGCTGAACCCCCGAGGAATCCTGAGCTGGCGAGAGCTTCCCAAAGCTTGTCCAGGCAGCCCAACATCCTCTGCCTGGTGCCAGTGAGTGATGGCAGACCCCCACAGCAGCAGGAGCATCATCCCCTCATCATCCTCGAGTCAAAACATGGGAAAATGGGCAATTTTGGCAGTAGAGGTTGGGGCAGGGAATTTTTTGAGTGCTGCAAGAGGACCTCGGATGCCTGGCACGATCCACTCAGCGTTCGAGGGGTCCTGCTGAAGCCTGTAAAGCTGGCTCTGCCTAAAGATAAGCCTGAGCCCGCAGCCCGGGCTGGCTGGAGCCCAGGCGGCACAAAGAGGGCTTTGTGCGAGCGGGATGCTCAGAGGATGGGGCAGAGCTGCTCTCGGAGGGTATTGAGGGCCCAGAGACAAAACGGGGAGAAACTCAAAAGGGGGACCTTTCTTTGCTGCCCGGGAGATGGAGGGGAGCTGCGCATCGGGATTAAAAAGCCGCAGGTGATCAAAGCCCTGAAAGGGGAACAAAGAGGCTCGGGGGAGGCAGAGCAAACACTCCGCGGGGATCGGATGGGAAAGAAAGGAACTGGGAGCGCTGGGAGGCTGAGCCGCCGTGGCACCTCTTGGATCTGCCAGGCTGGAGCTCATTAAAAGCCGCGTTTCCTCTGGGCTGCGGTGCCAGGGATGAAGATATGACAAAGGGTGAGAGGCAGAGGGGAGGAAGGCGGGGTGATATCAATGTCCCTGTGTCCTTTACAGGCTGGGCTGGGCACAAACATGGGGTGATCCTGTGAGTGCAGAGGGGGCATCTAAAATTCTCCTGTGCCACGAGCAGCAGCTGAAGGA
Organism: Drymodes brunneopygia; assembly: GCA_013400955.1. Classification (NCBI taxonomy): domain Eukaryota; kingdom Metazoa; phylum Chordata; class Aves; order Passeriformes; family Petroicidae; genus Drymodes; species Drymodes brunneopygia. The sequence goes on along the minus strand of VZTZ01011555.1, from coordinate 81,043 downwards.
TTGCAGCTGAACTTCTGGCAAGAGCAGGAGCTTGGCCTCAGGTCACAGAGCCACGGGATGGGGGAGGTTGGAAGGGACACTGGAGGTCACCTATTCCAGGAGCAGCTGACTTGGGGTCGTGTCCATGCGGCTTTTAAAAATCTCCAGGGAAGGATCAATCCAGAGCCATAGAATCACAGAATGCTTTGGGCTGGAAGGGACCTTAAAGATCATCCAGTGCCACCCCCTGTCATGGGCAGGGACACCTTCCTCGATCCAAGGATGCTCCAAGCCCTGTCCAGCCTGGCCTTGGACACTTCCAGGGATCCAGGGGCAGCCACAGCTTCTCTGGGCACCCTGTGCAAGGTCCTCACCACCCTCACAGGGAAATAATTTCTTCCTGATATCTAATCTAAATCTCCCCTCTTCTAGTTTAAAACTATTCCCTTGTCCTATCACTCTCTGTCCATGTAGGACATCCTTGTCCCCCTTTTTCATAAGCCCCTTTAGGCTCTGGAAGGGGCTCTGAGGTCTTTCCCTGGATCCTTCTCTTCTCCAGGTGAGCACCCCCAGCTCTCCCAGCCTGGCCCCAGAGCAGAGGGGCTCCAGCCCTTGGAGCATCTCCATGGGTTCCTCTGGACCTGCTCTGATGATTCCATGTCCTTATGCCGAGGCTGCAGAGGTGGATTCAGCACTCCAGGCTGGATGTCACAAGGACAGAGCACAGGGAGAGAATCCTTGGTCAATTCATGTCCACTTCCACCCGTGTCTGACCTGCTGCTCACGAAGGAGGAGGAGGAGCAGAGGACAATTGGGGTCAGGAGTGGCAGGTGGGGCTCTCAGAGGTGTGAAATAGCTGGACTTGCACCTGGAGAGAGGCTTGAGAAGCTGAGCTCTAGGCTGAGGGCTTTGAATTTCAGAAAGTTGCCTTCAGCTTTTTTTGGGGAGCTCTGAGGTTGTTATGAAGGGGAGAAGGTGCCCAAGGCAGCTGGCTGATTTATTTTTAAAGAAAACTCATTCAGAGCTTGGGAACAAACCCTGCCTTTGCACATGAAAACCAGGAATTTCAGCACAAAAGCCTCCTTGGCTAATTAAGACACTTCTTAGTGAGCTGAGCTGTTAAAAGGGAGCACACAAGGAATGGAAATAAGGAGGGGAAGTGAAAGAAGAGTGCAAATGCATGGCTGGGGTACTCAGGGATGAAAGCTGGAGACCAGCTGGAGCAGAGAGTGGCCAGGGATGCTGAGAGTGACAAAAAGGGGGTTTGCCAGTGTTTTGAGAGCACACTTCAGGGAAAATGTGAGGGTTTTTGGATGGGGGGGACAGCCTAACAAAGGCTGATTATGGGAAAGGTTGAATGCCCTTCCTTGCCTCAGTTTCCATCAGTCAGACTTGATCCAAGCTTCTGCACATAACAGCAGAGTTTGGGAAGAATAGCAGCAGCTGGGGAAATAAAATTTTAGGGGCTGTTTAGTGAAATGGAATGTCTTTACAACCCTGAGAGTAATCCCGGTGCTCCAACAGAGCTCTTTGGTGGGACTGTGGGGCTGCTGCCTGTCATCTACAGAAAACTCCTGGTGTCTGATCTCTGCCCACCCTCAGGTGCATCCAAGCTCTGAACAAACCTTAAAAAAGGGAAAAAGGAGGGTTTGGAGAGCTCTGGAGGTCAGCCCCACCTCAGACCCTGGAAAAATCATGGAGTACATCCTCTGGGAATTAATTTCCGGACATGAGAAGACCAGAACTCACCGACTCCAAGTTTAATTTTCTGGCGGTTGGTGCATAAGCTGCTCTGCAGAAATGGAATTCCAGGGAATTCCAGGTGAGAAAAAACACACAAAGCAATCAGCTTTTCTTCTTCTGTGGCAACAGCTTTGAACTGGGGCTAGGAGAAAGACTGGCATTTTGAGGATGTGAAAAAACCCCTTAGGAATCAAGTCCTGGTGCTGAATCCTTTCCTTCCCTGCCAGAACTGGGAAGAAATCATGGACAAGGAGGCAAATTTCACCTCAACCTGTGGCACATGGCAAATCCTGAGCTTTGTCTGCACCAAGATCAGGCCCTGCCCTTGTTCATCCTGAAGCTGGGATGGGAAAATGGTGAAAAACTCCAAAAAGGGATTTTCCCAGGAAATATGGCTGGGTATAAACAGCTGACTCCTGCCTTGGAGTGCTCCTTTTAGCTCAGGGCAGGGGCTCAGCCTGGCTCTGCTGTGACATCCTGGCTTTTCCCACCCAGGGGACACACAGAAGGTTTTTTTGGTGGATGTTTTTTGCCCAAAAGAAGGATTTTTAGGTGCTGGAAACTGCAGCTCCTCCCTGCAGAGCCCCTGGGACATCCTTCCTCTGCCATCCTCTCCTCCTGCATGGCAAGCAACTCTCTGATAAATAATTCCCTTTTTTTTTTTTTTTTTTGGCTGATTGCATGCTGTTACTAGGAAACCTCCAGGCATCCCTGGGACTGCAACTTGGAGCAGGCTGGCAGCTAATGAAGATAATTAAGATTTTATAGCCACCTTTCTGAACGAGCTGGCCATGGGGGTCTGAGAGGGCTGGGGTCCTCTCTCTGTGCTGAGAGAGCTTGGATGAGACCCAGGGAAGGAGGAATAACTTCTGCAGGACTCTGCTGGGGCTGGGAGCAAACCAAAAGGCTGAGGAGCATTCCCAGGTGCTGGATTTCAATGGTCAGCACAGTCCCAGGCATGGGACAACAACCCCCTGGGCAAATTTGGGAGCTTTCATGGGTTGGGGACGTTCCCAAGAGGTAGTTTGGTGTGGCTGCTGTTTTGTAATTAATAATACAGACTTGATCAGATTGGGCTCTTGGCCTTTGGCCAGAGGGTGGGTCCTGGTTGCTGGTGAAGACATCACCATGTCTTCATGCTCTTCCCATCCAAATGAGTGATTCCACCTCTGGGGGAGAGGTTTGTGTGTCACAAGTCAAGAAAACTTTGTCCCTACAGCCTGGGCTGAAAAAATGCACTGGGGAATTGTCCCTTTGCAAGATTTCTGAGCCATCAGTGATTATAAGAAAGAATTATTGCACTCTGTCCTGGCTGGGCTTCCTCAAGCAGTTGCTGCAGCCCTGTGGGTGAGCTGAACAGCCCCAGGGTCACTCCTGTGCCCAGGATTCCAGCTGGACACAGCCCAGACTTTTCCAAATCCTCCTTTTCCCCCTTTTTTAAGGTTTATATGGCTAAATCCTCATGCCCCCAAAGAGGTAGCAGCACCCAGGCTGGCAGTTTGGGATGATCCCTGGCCCCCACAGCTCCTGAACCCAACCTGCTGCTTGTTGGAGTCAGTGCTGCTTGGGCTGGACCCACACCGTGGCAGGAACCTCGTGGGGCAGGCAGAGCCCAGCCTTGGCAAGCCAGGCTTAGGCTGGAATTGGCAGCCTGGGAAGGGCACAGCACACTCTGGAAAGCTGCTGCCTTCACAGGGTGAGTTTGAGGGAGTTAAGAACTTGATCCCTCTGAGCTGGGTAGAAGCCTTGCAACAGGCTTTCAGATTTAATTCACCTGCAGGACAAGGTTTTCTCTGAAATCCCAGCCCCAGCAGCTTCCAGGGGGGTGAGGGATGTGCTGAGCCCACCAAGGTGTTCACTCAGGTGCATCTCAGGCTGAACATCCCCAGCACGAGGCATCCCCCATCTCCTTTCCCACCTCACAATCCCAGGATAATCCCTGCAATCATCTCTCTGGGGTGGCAGGGAGGAGCTGACCTTTGCAGACCTGCACAGGGCACTGCCAGCAGCATTCCTGCTCTCTCTGAGCTGCCTCCTTGGCTACCCAGGCTGGGAGCTGCAGGAGGGGAGGGCAAACTCCCTCTGCCCCCCCTGAGCAATCCCAGAGAGATCCCCTGGTAGCACATGGCATTTCTGGAGCAGCTCCTTCCTACCCCCACTGCTCCTGGGAGAGGCAGACAATGATCTAAGAATGCAAAACTCCTGAACCCCCTCCAGAAAGCTGAAATTTATGGGCAGCCCGTTCCAGCTGGCAGAGGGAAATTGTCAGTGGAACAAAAACATTGTGTAATAACCTCCCTCCTCCCCCTCATCCCCCTCTGGGGGGGAGCTGAGACAGCCACAGGGGAGAGGGGGGAGTCGGGAAAGGAGCAGTGGTGAAGCACTGAGCATCCTCATGGAATCACAGAATGGAGTGGGTTGGAAGGGAAAATAAGGATTAATCTCATTCCAACCTCCACCTTCCACCATCCCAGCTTGCTCCAAGCCTGGCCTTGGATGCTCCCAGGGATGGGACAGCCACAGCTTTGGCACTGCAGACCCCTCTCAGTGGCTGCCCCAGAGCATTTTAAAGCACATTCAGGTGCTGAAGGCAGCAGGGACCAGAACGGTTTGTCTGACCACATGGACTCTGTAATATCCACCTTTTGCAAGGATGGGATCAGCCCAGGTCTTGGCTGCCCTGAATGATGGGTGGTTTCTTGATCCTGCTTCATAAAATAGATTGAAAAGATGAAAGGCTGACATCAAGAGTTTTTCCCAAATTCGATCATTGCTTACCTTAAAATTCCATCTTTGCATTTCACCTTAACTTCCCAGCCTTTGGAATCAGGGGCTCCCAGGAGTGAGTGGGATCATCCAGGAGTGTCCCCTGCCTGGAGAGGGGAGGGAAGTGCTGGTGCCAATCACCTCCCCACATTTCCCAGGTGGCAGAGAGATAAATGAGGATTTCAGGAGTGGTTTGCACATCTTTGGGTGCTGCACAGCTCCTCTGGCCACCATCTGCTCTATAAGTGATGCCAGAGTGGGGAAGGGAGGTTTCTCCTGGCGTTTTTGGGATGTCCTGCGTGCATCCCCTCAGACACAACACTTGGTTGTAAAACGTGCAGCGGGGGAAGGCAGTCTGGCTCGGGTTCTGCTGTGGATCCTGCCACCTCCTCCTTGCAAATCCCCTGTTTTTTCCTTCCCCCTCCTCCTGTCTGCCTGGATCTGGAGGAAAACCCACTCAGCAGACAGTGTCAGGCTGTGAAATAAACCCACGAGGTGCTGGGAATACTCCAGCTGGGGTTTTTCCCATATAGATCCATATCTATAGCTGTAAAAAAGGTTAAACTGTGGTTGTTGAAATCCTGCGTGGCAGAATCAATCTGAAAATTCAGTCTTTAAGCCCTTAAATGTGACATTCCTTGGCTTCCTTGGTGCAAGGGGACCCAGTGTGGCATTTCTGTGATGGTGTCTCCACTGAATTTAATTAAGGTTTTACGGGGGCGATTGTGGGAGACCTCGAATCACTCACTGATTATGGGATAGCACTTCCCAGTGCCAGAAGAGTGAGGGATGAGACACTTTCCTGGGGACAATGATCCTTTTCATCATTTCTGCTTTGGGGCTGTGACAGAGGAGCAAGGTCCTGTCCATTACCAGGTCATACCAGGAAGAGCAGACAGCTGATTGCGAGCTAAAATGTGCAAAATTGCTTTGTGCTTCCTCTTGATTGACCCAAAGGAAGCAAAAAGAAAGAAGGAACCCAGGCCAATTAATTTTTAACTTATTTTTTTTCATGGTAAAAAATGTAGGGCTTTGGGCTGACTAAAACTTCAGGGATTGAGAAAGAGAAAGTGGGGAAGTTTTATTAAGGCTCTTTCAGGGAAATTTTTTGACTGTTAATAGCAAAACAATGTTTGAATGAAAATGAAGTGTTAATGTCTCGGCTGTAATTTAAGATTTTCAGAACTATTTTTGCAGAATCCCAGAACGGTTTGGGTTAGAAGAGACCTTAAAAATTATCCACTTCCAACCCCCTGCCATGGGCAGGGACACCTCCCACTATCCCAGCTTGCTCCAAGCCCCATCCAAACTTGGGCACTTCCAGGGATCCAGGGGCAGCCACAGCTTCTCTGGGCACCCTGTGCCAGGGCCTCCCCAGCCTCACAGGGAAGAATTTCCTCCCAAGCAAAGAATTTTAAGCAAAGGATTGAAGTTGTGACTAAAAGCAAAATTTATCCAATTAAAATTCTAGACTGATTCCCCCCACTTCCTCCTTGAAAATTTCTATTGAGCTTTTGGGAGCAAGGAAAAAAATCTGAAATTTTATCTTCCAGATAGCCTTGGAAAAACCCACGGTCCTTTAGTCTGGCCACCTAAACTAAAAGTTCAGTTAATTATTCCCATGGACTGGTCTCAAATTGGGTCTTCCATTTCATGAGGAATGAGTCTCACTGCTGGCTGGCTGAGGACAACACTTGGATCAGTGCCCAGAAGATTCCTGATTCCAAGAGAAGGAGCAGCAGCCACTGGTGCTCCAGATGGAGACAGACAATTTGATTTGTTGGCCCACCAAAAGGCATTTTCAGGATGGACTTCAGCAGGATCAGCCTTGATTTCCAGCAGCTTTTCTCTCCAGGCATCTGGGAGTGGGAATGTGGCTCTAAGCCACAGGAGAGGAACCTGCACTGGAGGGTTTGAATCATCTCATTGTGGACAGCTGGGACCTGCAGGCTCCTCCTTTCTGGGAATTCTGTGGTGGGACAAATGACATGTCCTCATATTTCTTAAAGCTGACCCAACATTTGGGTGACTATTTTAAACAAAATTCAGCAAAAATCAGACCTATTTCTATTTATTTCCCCCCCCTAACCTGATATATTTTAAGTGCCTGAACCCACTTTTTACTCAGTGGCTGAATAACATAAAGCATAAAAAAGTGATTTCTTTTCCTTTTTTTTTTTTTTTGGGTTTTTTTGTTGGTTTTTGTTTTTTGGGTTTTTTTTTTTGTTTGTTTGTTTGTTTGTTTTTTGTTTTTTGCTTTCTTTCCCATACATTTTTGTCCAAATACACCATAAGTGCTTCCCACCTGATTTTCCTCCCATCTCTCCTGGACTGCCAGGTGGAGCTGATGGGTGTGAGTGGGTACAAAACCCTGCCAGGAACAAACCTAGCACACCTGCAATCATGGAACACACCATGCTGGTGCTTCCCCAACACACAGAGAGAGAGATTAGAGGCAGAAATGGATACAGACAGAGTTTTTATAATTAAAAAATTGTGCATTTTCGACAAACAGCTGGCAGTTACACCCATCCCTCATCCCCCTCAATGCAGAAAATGCATGTCTGGAACCCAGACATCTGATTTTCTAATGCCACGTGTAATGACCCCCCTAAGACTGTGCTTGGATTAACCTCCTGCTTTTGGCTACCAGACAAGAGCTCAAAGGCAGGCTCACCCTGTACTCGACTCCAGCTGACCCTAGAGAGAAACAATCCCCCTTTCCAAGGCATTATTTTCACTGAAAAAAAAATCCTTTCCACCTTCTGACTGAAAACACCTCCAAAAAATCAACATATGGGACACAAACTGATTTATTTTTTATGAAAAAAAGTAAACAAAGAAGAATTTTAATGAGGTGTTGGGTTTTTGTTTTTTTTTTTTTTCCAAGATGTCCATGGGGAAATAAGGCTGTTCCTAATAAACTAAACAGCACCATGGCTGGTTGTCTTGTCCAGAGGCCAAGTGACAGCCTGGTCACCATCCAAAATAAACTTTCCTCACCTGGGGAGCACAAGATTCAGCACCCAGGTATAGACAAAGCTCTGGTGCCTAAACTCCCTTAGCAGTAAGAAAAGATCCTCAGGGAGGGTGGATGGGGAGGCATCACCCAGGGGTTGTGGGGGATGGAGAATTGATCTCAGCTTGAGTCCCCACACGTCTGTGAACCCCTGAATTTGTCCCTCCCATGGAGCCACATGAATTATTTGTCTTCTCTGCACCAATCCAACACTCCCTGTGGAGCCCCAGGTCTGGAAGCCTCACTGCACCTTCCCAGGCACGTCGGAGTCTCGCTGGATCCCGGTTCTCATCACATTTCGGAACAAAGGCGTGAACCCAGCCCGGAGCCTCCTTGAGAGGCGTCCTGTGGGCTCAGCTTGCACACACACAGCCACTGACACACACACACAGAGCTCACAGACAGCTACAGGCACATGGACACAGCCACAGCTCCCCCAGCAGCGGGGATGGCACCTCCTGCTCCTTCCCGTGGGCACAGCCGGGTCTGCTCAGCCAGGAGCTGCTCCTGCTCGGGCTCGTGGAGGGGAGCAGAGTTGGGCTGGGTTTTGTAGAATGGACCAGGAAGATCCTCTGGTTCCAACCCTCCTGCCATGGGCAGGGACACCACGAGCAGGATTGTTCCACTCTGACAGGGTCAGGAGTGGTGTGGGCACAGGAGGGAGAGCCTGAAGGCATCCACGCTTGATCTGTACTGTCTTGGGTGCCAGCTGTCCCAAAATTGCCATGGCAAAACCTCTGGAGTCCCTGCCCTTGCTGGGCAGTGCCAGAGGTCTCTGCCCCTCCCTGTGCCAGGTACAGGCAGCTGTGTGCACTGAAAGGCAAGAAAATACAGCATCCATCTCCCATTCTGCTGGGCAGGGAGGGAATCCCCCGTGTTGCTGCAGGTCCAAAGCTCATCACAGTAATTTCTTCCTTGAAATTTAAGTGTCACTTTGAGTTCGTTACCCAAAAGTCCCCTTTCTCCTCTTGAAGTTCCTCTCTCTGATGGATGTGTGCTGCTACAGAGGATCCAGGGTTTGCTGGTGCTGCTGTTGGGGAGTGTCAGCCTTGGGTACAACATATTCTCTTTTTCAGGGTGAACCACGGGGTGTCTTGTGGCTGACGAGAGGATCCAGCAGGATCAGAAATGTGTATTGCTCTGGGTATGACTCCCAGGGCACACAGGAGACTTCTGGTCAGCTGGAATCTCTGAATGGAGAATCCACAATCTCTGCCACGGGCAAAATGAAGCTGTGGTGCCCTGGACTCTACGGAGCAATCCAACAAACACATCTTCCCACCACTTCTAGGGGCTGGTGCCATTTCACCCCCGGCCCTTTGTTTGCTGGGAGGGTTCCTTCCCACTGGAAATCAACTTCCCACTGGAAATCAGCTTCCCACCTGAAACAGCCCCATGGACCCTGCACTTGGAGCAGCAGAGGCTGAGGGTTGGTGCCCAAGGAGACATCCATGGGGGAGAGTGATGTTGTTTCTCCAGCCTGGGAGGAGGGGAAGGGGAAGGGAAAAGGGATTTTGCTTTGCGGCCGATTTCTGACCCCTCCTTTGATTTTTGAGCACAACCACCCCACACCGAGCTGCATCCTGTGGTGGGGGGAAGAGGAGGAGAAGGGACTTGGCAAAGGAGCTGAGTGCACGTGTTGGCTTTGGATGCTCTCCAAGCTTCTCCCACAGGCAGGTGCTGCCTTCCCCACGAGCATCCCCAGCCCGTTCCAGCGCCCACCTCTGCGCTGCCACCCAGACCAGCTGCGGGTTCCCCGTTTGCTCCCCCTTCCCTCTGCTCCTCGCTGGCCTCTCCTCACCCAGCCACGAGGTACAGAGAGCCCTCTCCCTCTTTCTCCCCCATCCATCCACCCTTCCCTCTCTCCTGGCCCCCCCCTTTCCCGTTCAGCACAGCGAGAACCGGCGGGAGTTGATGTTCATCTTGGTGACCCCGATGAGCTTGAGGGGCGTGGAGAGGCTGAAGGAGCTGACGAGGGGGAAGTCGCAGAAGAGGTCGGCCAGCTCGTCCCTCTCCTCCAGCTCGAAGGTGGCATCGTTGAGCATGCGCTGGTGCAGGTGGCACGTCTGCTCGATCTTCAGCTTGTTGATGTCGCTGCGCAGCCGCATCAGCTGCCGGGCCAGCTGCTGGTCCTGCAGGCGCATTTCTGCCTGCAACAGGGAGGGAAAAGGGCTTTTAGTGGAGAATTTGCTGCCTCCCCGCTCGAGGCTGCAGCGGGTGGCAGAGTGGAAGGGTGTCGGGGTGGTTGGATGAGTCCAGAGAAGGGTGATAAGGCTGGGGAAGGATGTGGAGCACAAGACCCTGTGAGGAGTGGTTGACGGAGCTGGGAAAGGTGCTCAGCCTGGAGAAAAGGAGGATCAGGAGGGATCTCATCACTCCCCACAGCTCCCTGACAGGAGGGGGCAGCCAGGTGGGGGTCAGGCTCTGCTCCCAGGCAACCAACAGCAGGACAAGAGGACACAGCCTTAAGCTGCTCCAGAGGAAGTTTAGGCTGGACTTTAGGAAAAATTTCTTGGGCCGCCCAGGGAGGTGGTGGAGTCACCATCCCTTGAGGTGTTTGAAAAAAGTCTGGATGTGGCACTCGGTGTCATGGTCTGATTGATAAGGTGGTGTTAGGTGACAGGTTGGACTCGATGATCTCCAAGGTTTTTTCCAACCTAGCTGAGTCTGTGAACTCATCTAGAGGTGCTCCCACATCTGAGGGAGATGGGGATTTTCCAAGCCAGCAATGCATCCCCCAAAAAATAGCAGCTCAGGATGGGGAATTTTTAACAATTGAGAAATTCTATGCCTGCTCACATTTTCAGGAAACTGGAATGAAAGCCCTGTCAAGGCTGCTGGCTTGGGTATCTGTCAGGCTTCAGAGCCTCCATCTCAACGTTAAACAAAGCCCAAATTAATTTTGCTCATAGGGCAGCAGCCACGGGGAGACAGAGCAATTAGAGGTGGAAAGGACCAATTAAAAGCACACCAAATAACTGATCCCCAAATACTCAGCCTGAGTTTCCAGCCTGCATAAATCAGAGCTGGTCCATGACAGTCTCCACCTCCCCTGTGGCTTGTTTTATCTCAGTAGGTTTTAGTGGCTCTCAGGATGAGACCTCCATGGTTTCCCACAGGAGAGAGAACTACAACCTCCAAGCTAATGATCTAAGTGTTTTGGAGGTATTTGTTTTCTCCTCTGGTGCCTGGCTTGGGAAGGTGGAAGATTCAGGAGTAATGAAAGAAAAGATGTCTTTTATGTTTTAAAAAATCTAACTTGTAATTAAGAAACTTCATTGCCACAGGATGCTGTGGGCAGTGAAGGAAGGAGGTGAACACTTGGTGCAGGAATCAGCCTGGGAAACAGGAGCAGGCAGGGCTGGAAAAGCAGATCAAGACAATTCCCACTTCCCACCCCACTCCCCTCCTCACAGAAAAGCAACAAAACCACAAAAGCTGCGAAGAAAAGAAGGTGGTGGCAAAGAAACCAAACAGAAGGGGGTGGAGCAGGATGATCTCTAAGGTCCTTTCCAGCTCAGGCAGGTCTAGGATTCTGTGGTTCTGGGTTTTGGGAGACAGTCCCCTTTCCTGGATTTCAGCAGCATGGATGTGATCAGATCACATCAGTTTCCCCCTGGGTCTAAAAATGAGCTGCTCAGTTTGTGGGTACAGATGTAGCTCTGGGTGGTTCTGGCAAATTATTCCTGACCTGGTGGCTTCTGCATGGAGCTGCAGGAGGGAAGGGAGGAGGGAAAATTCCCCTTGAGAGACCCCACAGAGACCCTGATATTCCTACAGGAGACCTTTCCATGCCTGACACAAGAGCTGCTGCAAAGGAGGGTGTGAACCAAAGCAGTCCTGGGGTTGCTTTAATTTGTGCCACAATCCCTCCTCCTCCAGGCAATTACAGAATCACAGAATGGTTTGTTCTGGAAGAGACCTTAAAGATCATCCAGTCCCAGGTTGATCCAAGCCCCATCCAACCTGACCTTGGACACTTCACTTGACCTGCTCCAGGCCCTCACCACTCTCACAGCCAAGAATTTCTCCCCAACATCCCATCTAAATCCCTTCAAACCCAAACCATTCTGTCTGATACTACAGAAGCATCCTGGAGGACCTTGCCTGATGCTCCCAGCCAGAAATAAGACTCCAGCTTGGTTTTATGGAGAGGATTCAGTCACCTTTGTACCAATCTCTGAGTGAATCTCTCTCTCTCTCTCTCTCTCTCAAGTTATTGGCTGGGTTGTGGCCATTTACCTTTTTTAAAAAAAAACCTCCACTGTTTCCTCTCAGACCTCATAACCTGTGCCCCCAGCAGAGCAATGCTGCTTGGCAGGTTTTTTATTCTCCCACCTGAGCAGCAACAACAACAAAAAAATCATTCTGTTGATATTTTTCCCTGTCTCACAACAAATGCTGACATTTTATCAGGGAGGCAATCACAGATGTTATTGAAGTGACCCTGGGTCATTCTTTCTTCTCCACGTATCAAGTTACCTAAGAAATGCCAACAAAGGCTTTCATTGAATATTTGGAAGAATGTGGGATTAAAAAAAGCCTCTGCTGCCAAAAAAAAAAAAAGGCATTTAAAAGAGAATTATGAGGCCATTGTGCAGAGGGGTGTGAGCTGTAGGTGCTTTTCTCCTCTTGCAAACCAGCTTTACATTTTTTGGCCGGTTCTTGTTTTCCTTCTCTTTTGAGGAATCCGTTTGATTTCATGCAAGCTGGAAGGCAAAGCCCTCCAGAAAATAAAGATAAGGGACAAAGCCTGGCAGTGGTTGACTAAAACCACATGGGTGTGGCACTTGGGGACATGGTTTAGTGGTGGCCTTGGCAGTGCTGGGTGAAGAGTTGGACTCGATGATCTTTGAGGACTCTTCCAACCTTAACAATTCCATGTTTCTGTGAGCACAAGGAGGAGATGGCACTTGGGATGAGGGTTGTCACTGCCTGTGCTCCTTGGAAGGCTGCCTTGTCTTCCTGAGGGTTTGGGAGTTCCCTGGCTGGTGACAGGTCCTGTGGAGGCAGCTCCGTGGGGTGACATCTGGGCAGAGGGTGGAGCACGAAATTTGGGCTGCTCTGCAGGGCATGAACTCTTCACTCCCCACACTCACCCCTGGGGCTTGGCTCGAGATGCAAACCCCCTGTCCTGCATCCATGGAGTTGCTCTGTTCAAACCCTCCCAAAATATTGAGTGGAATTCCAGGCAGAACCCAGAAATCCTCGTTCTCCTCCCCTTTCCCAGAGGCTCTGCACAAACACTAAAACCATTCCCCCTGTCCCATGCTGAGGACCAAACAATCGCTGGGAAGGATGAGTGATGTCCCTTTAAAAGCAGCACTGTCAGGCCAGCAGAGCCCCACAAAGCTGCCTGGGAATGAATAATGGGATTACAGGGGCCACATCACGGGAAGCCGTGGGATTTTTGGTTTGCAGAGCTCACCCACGGGGCCGGTCACCATGAGCNTGGATGAGCTGGAGTGTGGAGTCACCTGTTTCACACCAGCATGGCTGGGGAATGCTGGTGGGATGGGCAGGATGCTGGGTTGAATTTCCCAGGGTGGAAGGGGGAACCAAATTCAGGTCCTTCCTGGCAGTGAAAAAGCAGCTGGATTGAAATGCAAACCTCAACCACAGGACCAGGGAGGATTTTCTGCTTGGATTGAACCTTAGAGTCTCCCAGGCTCTGAGTGAGGGAAAGAAAGATTTGGATGTATCCTTTCCTGTTTTCCAGTCCAGGCGGCTCAGCCCAAATAGCTACCAGTTGTTGCCTTCAATTTTTGCCTTCAACAGACAGGAACACCAATATTTTCCCCATTTCCAGCAGCCCATCTGTTCCCTGCATTGCTGGTGGGGGATGTTTCAGCAGGGAGCACCTCAAGGCATGGAGATGTGGAGCTCTTTGAGATTTCCCCCTCTTCCAAAAAGGGAAGAGTCCTATGGATGGAGTCCCTGATCCATAAAGCTCAGAGGGATGGTCTGTGGAGAAACAGCTGCTCTCACAGTTTTTTGGGGGTTTGTTGGGCTTTTTTTTGTTTGTTTTGTTTTGGGGTTTTTTTGTTTGTTTTTATTTCCAAAAGACAAAAAAAAATTATTTTTTTATTTCCAAAAGACCAAAAAAAATAAAAAAAGAAATCTGAATTGGTGCTTTCCTGAGTGCAGGCACTTGGATTCCAGCACAGAGAAGCACAAGCCACTTGTCAGATCCTTGCCAAACTCTTTAGACAAGTCCACGTTGTCTGTGTTTTGTCTGGGGCTTCTTCAAAGGTGCTCAGATGCCACCCTGCCAGGGCTAATTTTAGGTGCTCACGCCCTCATGGTGCAACCCACAGCCCCAGAGTAGTTATCCCAGCTTCTTCTGGAGCACCTGGGAGCTCCCCACCACCAAATCCTGGGAGATCTTTGCCAGCTGGAACACACAAAGCCTGCCATGGGTCCCAAATCTCACTCTTCCTCAGGGCTGTTTAGGTTGTGCTGGCTCCTTCTCTCCCCAAAACAGGGTGGCTGCACCCAAAGTGACCCTTGGGGATGGTCCTGCTCCGTAATAAATCCCAAATTCTTCCCTGGTTTCAGCAATTTAGCAGCAGAGGTCANGCCCCACCTCAGACCCTGGAAAAAGCATGTCCTCTGGGAATTTATTTCTGGACATGAGAAGACCAGAACTCTTGGACTCCAAGTTTAATTTTCTGGCGGTTGGTGCATAAGCTGCTCTGCAGAAATGGAATTCCAGGGAATTCCAGGTGAGAAAAAGCACACAAAACAACCAACTGTTGTGACTGTTGAGGTGGGGCTGACCTCCAGAGCTCTCCAAATCCTCCTTTTTGCTTTTTTTAAGGTTTGTTCAGAGCTGGGTGTGCAGGAAGAGGCAGAATGTGTTAAAAAGTTGTTTTTTATGAGGAAGACACACCTAAGGCTCTTCCTAGAGAAGAGAGAATCAAAGGAAATCAAAATCCTGGGTTTCTCCAGGACTTTGCATCCGTGTGTGGGATCCTGCTGCTGTCCCACATGGATGAGCTGGAGTGTGGAGTCACCTGTTTCACACCAGCATGGCTGGGGAATGCTGTTGGGATGGGCAGGATGCTGGGTTGAATTTCCCAAGGTGGAAGGGGGAACCAAATTCAGGTCCTTCCTGGCAGTGAAAAAGCAGCTGGATTGAAATGCAAACCTCAACCACAGGACCAGGGAGGATTTTCTGCTTGGATTGAACCTTAGAGTCTCCCAGGCTCTGAGTGAGGGAAAGAAAGATTTGGATGTATCCTTTCCTGTTTTCCAGTCCAGGCGGCTCAGCCCAAATAGCTACCAGTTGTTGCCTTCAATTTTTGCCTTCAACAGACAGGAACACCAATATTTTCCCCATTTCCAGCAGCCCATCTGTTCCCTGCATTGCTGGTGGGGGATGTTTCAGCAGGGAGCACCTCAAGGCATGGAGATGTGGAGCTCTTTGAGATTTCCCCCTCTTCCAAAAAGGGAAGAGTCCTATGGATGGAGTCCCTGATCCATAAAGCTCAGAGGGATGGTCTGTGGAGAAACAGCTGCTCTCACAGTTTTTTGGGGGTTTGTTGGGCTTTTTTTTGTTTGTTTTGTTTTGGGGTTTTTTTGTTTGTTTTTATTTCCAAAAGACAAAAAAAAATTATTTTTTTATTTCCAAAAGACCAAAAAAAATAAAAAAAGAAATCTGAATTGGTGCTTTCCTGAGTGCAGGCACTTGGATTCCAGCACAGAGAAGCACAAGCCACTTGTCAGATCCTTGCCAAACTCTTTAGACAAGTCCACGTTGTCTGTGTTTTGTCTGGGGCTTCTTCAAAGGTGCTCAGATGCCACCCTGCCAGGGCTAATTTTAGGTGCTCACGCCCTCATGGTGCAACCCACAGCCCCAGAGTAGTTATCCCAGCTTCTTCTGGAGCACCTGGGAGCTCCCCACCACCAAATCCTGGGAGATCTTTGCCAGCTGGAACACACAAAGCCTGCCATGGGTCCCAAATCTCACTCTTCCTCAGGGCTGTTTAGGTTGTGCTGGCTCCTTCTCTCCCCAAAACAGGGTGGCTGCACCCAAAGTGACCCTTGGGGATGGTCCTGCTCCGTAATAAATCCCAAATTCTTCCCTGGTTTCAGCAATTTAGCAGCAGAGGTCACAGAGTTTGGGTTGGGAGGGACCTGAAAGATCATCCAGTCCCTGGGCAGGGACACCTTCCACTATCCCAGGCTGCTCCAAGCCCTGTCCAACCTGGCCTTGGACAATTCCAGGGATCCAGGGACAGCCACAGCTTCTCTGGGCACCCTGTGCCAGGGCCTCCCCACTCTCATCATGAGGAAATTTGGTGCTGCATTATTGTTTAAATTCACTCAAGCACTTGCTCAGCCAAGATCAGTATCCCAAATGATAATAATAGTGCTTAATATATAATAATAAATGTCTGAGCAACAGAACACAGGTGTTTTATGATTTCCCAAGAGGGAGCATCACACATTCATGTCCCTTTTCAAGTCTTTCCTGCATCCTGGCTCACACCCCTCAGTGCCAAACTGGTGAATTTGAGACAGGAAACTCATTTTTCCTAATGGGACAAGGTTAGAACTGTACTAAGATGTCCCTGTCCACAGGGCTGTACTTTAGCCATTCTTAGGAGGGAGAGGACTTGGAGTGCTTAATTTTGTAACTCGTCAAACCTGGCAAATTTCAAAAACAAAGAGCAAAGTGTGACCCCTCCAGTCTGTCCCCATCCCTGGGCTGGTGATGGTTTTGCTCTCAGCACAGACGAGGAGCTGCCACACTTGGCAGTGCAAAGGCAAACACAAGGGCAAAGGAGAGGCAGGAGGAGCTGGGGAGGGAAATGCTCCAGCCCTGGGGCAGCTCAGCACACGCTGAGAGCTGCAATTTGCTCCTACACCTCCACAGAGCCTCCCAGCACAAAAACAAGAGCAGTTTGCATGTCTGAATAAATCAGCTTCTCGGGGCCAGGCTCTCAGCAGGGCCCAGCTGGCTGAGGCTCCGTGGGATTTTGTCAGCCCTACAAACCAGGGCCAGGGCCTGGGACAGGCCATGTGAGGTGACAGCCCAAGAAAAGCAGATGGGCAATAAAACCTTGGGTTTGTCTTTTGCTTCACTTCTCAACGTGAGCAGCCTGAACCCAAATCAGAGCAGGGTCTGGAGGCACAGAGGAAAATTCCTTGCAGTGTCAGATGATTGCTTCTGTGTGGATTGGGAGTAACAAGAGATAGGGCAAGAGGAAGTGGCCTCAAGTTGCACCAAGAGAGGTTTAAATTGGATATTGGGAAAAAAATTTCTTCAGCAAAAGGATTGTCCAGCCCTGGTAGAGCTGTCTGGGGCAGTGGAGGAATTCCCATCCCTGGAAGGATTTAAAAGCTGTGTGGATGTGGCACTTGGGGACATGGGTCAGAGGTGGCCTTGGCAGTGCTGGGGGGTGGTTGGACTCGATGATCTCAGAGGGCTTTCCCAACCTAAACCCTTCTATGACAGCACCAAATTTACTTTCCTGCCTCTGCTGCTTTTGGCTGGGATAGAGTTCAACCCAAAACTGGGTGGTCCTGTACCAGCTGCCTGTTGGGAACAGTCCCCAGCATGTGCAAACTCCTGAAGCTCCAAGTGCTTGGCAGGAGGCTCCCTGGGACAAGCCAGAACCATTCCAGGATGATGCTGTTGAAACAACCCCGGCCTGAACACGCCGGGAGCTGAGCTGAGGGCTGGGGGTGATAGAGCTGAACACTCTGCGTTTCATTCTGTGAGGACAGGGCTGCTGCACTTCTTTCCTGCGTGGAGGGAATCTCCACATTCACCAGATTTTGCCCTTTCATTGGACAGGGGAATCCTACAGGCCCTAAATCACCATATCATGGAATGACAGAATGATGGAATGGGTTGGGTTGGAAGGACCTTAAAGCTCATCCAGTTCTACCCCCTGCCATGGGGAAGAACACCTTCCACTGTCCCAGGTTGATCCAAGCCCTGTCCAACCTGACCTTGGACACTTCCAGGGATCCAGGGGCAGCCACAGCTTCTCTGGGCACCCTGTGCCAGGGCCTCCCCACCCTCACAGGGAACAATTCCTTCCCAATATCCCATCCATCCCTGCCCTCTGGCAGTGGGAAACCATTCCCTGTGGCCTGTCCCTCCAGGCCCTAGTCCAATGTTCCTCTCCATCTTTCTTGTAGGCTCCTTCAGGAACTGCAAGGCCACAATTAGATGACCCTGAAGCCTTCTCCAGGCTGAACAATCCCAATCTTCTTAACCTTTCCACAGCAGAGCTGCTCCATCCCTCTGATCATCCTGGTGTCTCCTCTGGGTTCTCCCCAGCAGCCCCAGTTCCCCCTGTGCTGGGCCCCAGGGCTGGGGCAGCTCTGCAGGTGGGGTCTCACCTGAGGGGGGCAAAGGGGCAGAATCCCCCCTTTCCTGCTGCCCACCCTGGGGGATCAGCCCAGGATCTGACTGGTTTCTGGGCTTCATGCTGCTATGGAGCCTTCCTGATGGCTTCCCTACCACAACACCAGCAAAAGCAAGGAAAAAAAAAAATCTCATCTGTTTGGAAGCTTGTTCCTCTGTTTGACAAGAAACTGGATTTCACCCTTGAAATGTGATGTGAAATGCACCTTTTGGTTCCAGCACCGTGTGATGGGGTGGCCTGGCCGTGCTCCCTCTGCCTGCTGGCAGCTCTCAGCCACACTCGTGCCTCCTGCACAGCTATTTCACCCTGTGGTCAGGCAAAAAATTGCTCTCTCTTTTGGGGAAATTGTTCCAAATTACCACTCACGCCCAGATCCAGCAAAGACCGGTATAATTAAGTGGCTGGGAAATGGAAAGTGAGGAACAATTAGGGTTTGCTTGGCCTTTTCCTTCTTTAATTTAAACTTTCAGTTTTTGACAGATGGTGGGTTAGATACCACACCCCAGTCTAAGGGGTAGAATCAGACTCAGAGACAATTTAAGCTCCCATCATGGGCAGAGGTTGAAAGAAAACCCCAAAGCTTTTAAAATCCAAGGTTCTGAGAAGGAAAATCTGCTTCTTGCTCTCTCTGATCACCTCGAGATTCGGGGTTTACATCCAGTGTGAATTTAAGATTGCACCCAGATCCAGGTCACAGGTCTGGAGCTGAGGTTCTCCAGAGCACTGAGGGGTTGTAGGGGATCATCTCAAAACTGTTCCCAATAGTCCTGAATTCCTGAAAGCCACGATCCTGAGAAACAAAGTGCCCAAAGTGCAGCACCCAGAACCACCTCTGTAAATAAATTCTCAGGGGGATCAGTGGAGTTGGGTGAATGCAGCAACAGAAAGTTGACAAATCAAAGTTATCTGAAGCAAAAGTCGCAAAGAAATCTTTCAAACTGTTATTCATTGCTGTCAGCAGTTCTCCTCAAAGATTTCAGTGCTTCTCAAAAACAAAGCGTCTGCACAGGAACATTTTCACAAGTGTTGGCCACAAGTGAGGTCCCAGCTCCTGCTTGCAAATATTCCTGCTGGGACTCACAGGCAAAATTCCAGCTGGGCAACAGAAACAGAGCCACGTGTCATGAGTCACTTCCAGTGATTTGGGCCAAATAAGAAAGACTTTTCATGCCAGTGAGGAGAAGGGAAGGATCACTGGGAAGTTTGCTTTTGGTGTCTGGTTCCTTCTACCCTTGTGAAGAGCACCTGGATTCCTCCAGCCCTGAATTCAGGGACATGTCCATCCTATCAACCTCCAGAAAATCATAGAATACCCTGAGCTGGAAGGGACCCACAAGGATCATTGAGTCCAACTCCTGGCCCTGCACAGGACAACCCCAAAATCATTCTACATGCCTGAGAGCATTTTCCAAACAATTCTGGAGCTCTGTCAGGCTTGGTGCATCCTCCTGGGAATTATCCCCAGGCTGTGCTGACTCCTGGGCTGGGTTGGGAGCTGTGTCAAGCCCAGGATAAATTTGTGCCAAAGATCATGATAGCAGAGTGACAGAGAAAAGTTGAATTCCAGCCCCTGTGCCCCTGGCTCTGTGGATTTTCCTAGCACAGGTTCCTAAAAAGGACATTTTTGTCCTCTCTTTCTCTGTGAAATGTCCAGCACGTAACTACCAGAAATAAAGAGATGTGGGAGACTGGATTTGAATCAAGAAAAAGGCAGCAGAGGATGAACCTGGAAGAGCCAGGTGTGGAAAAAAATGATGGAAAACACAATGACTGATGGAAAACACAATGACTGATTGCTGCCTTTCCACCTGGGGCTGAAGACAGGTAGGAACAAGGAGTTTCCCCACTCTTCCATTTTTATCCCTCCTGAAAACCTGTGCTAGCAGGGACAGGCAATCACTCACCAGCTCCTTCCTGAGCCACGTCAGAGCTTCGTCGATGCTCTCAAAGCCACCTATCCTCCCTGAGGTGACAGTCCCCTTGTCCTGGGCAGGGCTCCCGTTGAGGTGCAGCTGCACCTTCCTCATGGGGACAGTCTCCCCCGGGCTCTTCTTGCCCTTGGTGGCCTCGTCCTCCCCGTCTCCCTCAGCCTGGGGACTCTTCCAAGCCTGCTCCTCCAGCTTTGCCTTCCATTCCAAGTAGGAAGGGCGCCTGGTCTCCAGTCTCAGCTTCTCTGTCAAGGCCTTGAGGGTCCTCAGGTGATCATCTGGAGGAGGAACCCCCCCAGAGCCAGCATCCATGCTGTCCAGAGCCTCTTCTATTTGGATTTGGGGCACAGACATCCTCTCTGGGAGTCCAAAGGCATAGAGGTGGGCTGGAAAGGACCAGAGATGGAGATGAGAACCATCAAGGTTTGGCCAAGTGTCTTGGGGTGTCCAGCACAGCTCCCCAGAGGACAGCTGAGGTGAGGGGCCCTGCTCAAGCACCAAACCAGCCTTGGAGGAACACCTAGAAGAAAAAAAAAAAAAGGATTGGTTTTGAGAAGGAAAAGGGAGTGAGGGAAGAGAGACAGCTCTTGCTGGAGCAGGGGAGTGAGGGTTTTGGGAGTGAGGGTTTGGGGAGTGAGGGTTTGGGAGAGGCTCAGTGCCAGGCTGCTGCTGGGGAGGGTGACCTCACCTCGGTTATCTGAGTGCTTTGGGGCAGGAACAGACAGGCTCTGGCTTTCAGCAAAGCTCTGCTTACCCACACCTCCAATCTTAACTCAAGGGGCCATGGAAGGGTTGCCAAGGAGGCCAGGACACATTCCCAGTGCCCAAAGTCCTCTGGAGACAGCAGTGGGTGCTGCTGGATGTTGGGCTGTCTGGTTTTGCTGATTTTCTGCCTGGCAAACCCCCATTTCCCCATCTGGGCAAATCAGGCCCATGTGAAATAAGACAACCTGAAAGAGGGGAAGTTTAGATTAAATATTAGGGAGAAATTCTTCCCTGTGGGGATAGTGAGGATGCCCTCCTCCACAGGTTGCCCAGAGAAGCTGTGGCTGCCCCTGGATCCCTGGAATTGTCCAAGGCCAGGCTGGACAGGGCTTGGAGCAGCCTGGGATAGTGGGAGGTGTCCCTGCCCATGGTAGGGGGGTGGGAATGGAATGATCTTTAAGGCCTCTCCCAACCCAAACCATTCTGTGATTCTGTGAACCCAAACTTCTCCCAAGAATTTGAGTCAAAAGGAGAACTGGAAAAAGGGACTTAATCTTCCCCATGCCACACCCAGCTCCAGTTTTACAGATCTGGGTTTAGTTCTGGGTTTGCTGAAGATGCAGCCTCAGGATCCAGCTCCCTCCTGACCCTCTGGCTCCAGTCAGGAACGTGGGCCCAGCCATGTGAGGAGCTAACTGGGCTGCTGGCATGGTTTGGGTCCAGACACCCAGGGAGACCTGGGTTTGTGGTTTCCATCACTGACCACATCCAGTTTATCCAGTGGGAATGGCCCCTTGTAAACATCCCTTAGGAGCAGGAGCACAGAGCAGCCAGAGCTTCCTCCCCACTTCTCCTCCTGTCAGCACTCATGGAAGCTGTGCCCAGAGCTGGTCTGACAAACCCTGGAGGGGCAGAGGAGACTCCAACAACTCTTCAAGAGTTAAGCTCAGGCAGCTTCTGTGTTCATTTGCCAGCAGGATCAGATAAGAGACATTCTCAAGGTCGTGTGCTCATCTATAGCTGAGCTAGGAATAGACCCAGAGCTCTCCCCTGAACGTCGGGCACAAAACAAAACCCTTTTCTGCCTGCCTGGTGAGATGCCTGGAAAAGCAGGCAGGATGTGTGCAGCTTCCTAGAGTTTACTCAGCCATTCTCCTGCCTGCCATTCCCACAAAGGCATGTGCAGCTCTGAAATCCAGACCATAATTACGCCTCTCCAACCTTTTCACTAAGAAGATTCAATTTAAAATAAACACTGAGACAGAGAGAGAGAGGGAGAGAGAGAGCAAGATTTATCCCAACAATTGCGTGGGGGCACACGAGCTGAAGGAGGAGCTGATAGTGTACACACAGACAGTGTGGGGGTGGAGAATTAGTCATGTTGTGGTCTCCTTCCTGCTCCTTTTTATGTTAATGGGAGTTTTTTTCCGGGAGAGGGAGCACTCACAGACACTCTGGCAGGTTGAAGCCAGCAGCTCTCGTACCTGGAACAGCAACAATTTCCCTTCTCCTGTCGAAAAAGAGAGGGGAAAGCCGTGGGCTGCCCAGGTGGAGGGGTGCTCTGCAGGGCTCAGGGCATGTCACTGAATTTATCTACCTTTCCTCCTGCTCCAGCCTCCCCAAATCAATAAAGGGAAAACAAGTAATGACTTTAAAGACCTCACCTCTGAGCTTTTTATTGGTGTCCATTGAGACCTCTGTGGAGATTGCTGAGGGTGGCCCAAACCCAGCAGTCCCAGAGCCTGCTGCAGTTCCACACGGGGCTGCTGGATTTGCTAATCCCAAGCAAAGATCATTTATTATTTATTTTTATCACTTTCTGAATGCCACAGCTCCACAGCAGAGCCCCACACAAACTCTTTTGTCCTGTTCTTCAGCGTGCATGGAATCCTCAGGGTGGGAAGGCCCCTGGTGTTGGAGCCCTGGGCACAGCTCAGTTTACACTTAGAGCATTGGACCATGAAAACAGGACAGCAGCTTGGAGCATCCCCTTTGTCACAGCCCTGCTGTCATCCCCCCCTCCCTGCCACCACAGCTCCCAGCAGCTTTGGAGGAGATTTGGTTTTTCTACCCTAAAAGCAGTGTTGATTCAGCCCATCCTTCACTTTCTCTCTGGTGTGACATGAAATGTCTCGTCCCCTCTGTGGGGACACCCCCTAAATTGGCAGCTCTCTTCCCCAGTCTGTCCAAAGCCTGAAGTGACAGAAAGGAGCCACCTCTGATTTCCTATCAATACCTTGGACTTGGATCAAAGACCTGCTGTGGAGAAAGAGATCTGAGAGTTGTGAGCGTGTGAAAAATGCCCTCGTGCTGTAACACAAACCCTGTGGTGCCTGAGAGTTCCCAAATTCCCAGGAACAAACCTGCCTCTGGCTCAAATCCACACACTCCCAGCCTCCCTGCCCTAGGCTTGGCTCCCACTGGGCTGAGGATTTAAGGGATTAATCCTTGATTTGTCTCATTATCACACTTGCCACGGGGAGTTCATGCCACCCCTAATTAGGGGTAACGAGTTCAGCCCCAAAATGGGGTGAGGGTTTGCTCACACCTCACTAAGAGCTTTTGCTTAGGGCTTCCCCCTTTTCCCTTAGATGAATCCTGAAAGCACAGAACACAACAGGTCACTGAGACAACAACAAAAACCCCTTTAATTTCTTTCTTGGCTTAGGTTTCCATTGGAGAAGTCAACTGACCTACCCCAAGGGATCAGCAGAAGCACAAAGTCTGGGATGGAGAAATAACAGGATTGTTAAACTGGGAGTTCAACAATTAGCCAAGGTGGAGGCATGGGGAGCAAATTATTCTTCCTCCTTCACTGCTCCTGGTGGACTCTGGACTCCTGTAAGACCATTTTTTATTGCAGAGGAGCAGCAGTGTCTGCAGGAGGCTGTGTTAGAGGAATTCTGCTCCTCCAGAGGCTGGGAAGACAAAAAAGCCTCGATATGAGGCAAAACCTCGGCTGACAGAAGCCCTTTTGCCCACACAGACCACAGATGGCACTTCTGGCATGGAGCAAACAGGGCAGAGGTGGCGGCTCAGCCTGTGAATGACCTTCAAAAAGCACCTCAGCCCCTTTGTGCCTCAGTTTCCCTCTCCCTGAGAAGTCAATCCATGCCTTCAGGGCAAAAGCTCTGAGGTTTTACAGAGATGTACAGAATTCACCTCTGGTGTCTCCAGGTCCTGTTTGGGTGCCCATGCTCCCACTCCAGCCGGTGCAGGGACACCCCTGTGATCCGTGGAGTTTGGGATGTGGCTCCTGTGACCATTTGCTGTGAAGGTTTGCACAGGAATCACCCTGGGCCATGCAGACACCCCCTGATCCTACAGAGGACACCCCTGCAGTAAACCTGACCTGCCAACCTCTCCATCCAGCTCTGCAGCTCCCAGCAGGAGAGGAGGACCATGAGCTCCAAGGGGTGGGATAAAGAAACACCGAGGTGGAGCGAGAGGTGGGGGACAGTGCCTGGTGTGCAGGGAGAGCTGTATTTGCCTCCCTCCTTGGCACAGCAGTGACACAGGCATGGGGTGGGGAGGACTGACCCCCCTGGAGGTCTCTGACCCCCTCTGGGTGTCTGCTGCAGGTTGGGAGAGGGGCAGAGAGAAGGAGATGCCTGTGAGAAGGGGTTGCCATAGCAATGGAGTGAGGGAGCACTCGGGCTGCTCACGGATGCTCCGGAGCATCCTCAGGGCAGCAGAGACTCAGAGGCCTCAGGAATGGGGTGAGGGAAGGAGAAACCCTTTGGGATCAATGCTGCAGCTCCCTGGAGCTGGTGGCTCCCTCTCAGGGTGGCTGCACATCAATCATTTCTTTCTCCGTGCCAGAATGAGCTCTGTCAGGAGAGGAGCTGCTGTGCTGATGGATTTGGGGAGCTGGGGGCTTCCTCATCCTGCCAGAGCCCCCCCATCCTGCTGCTCTGCACAAGGGCCTGCAGGGGTGGAGAGCAAATCCCCGGTCACCCCACTGGCTCTGAGGAGAGCTGATTTCCCTGGGTTTTATTATTCAGTGTTTACCCACCCAATCCTTTTCTGTAGCAGCTGAAATCCTCTCCTGCAGAAAACCAGCCTGATCCCAAAGTGACCTTCAGCCTCCCTCCCTTGGAAAGAAGACTCCAGCACCATGAAGAGCTGTCTGATCCCGAAGCCAGGACATGCTCCAGGGCTGGAACTGGTGCTGGCAGGATCAGATGCTCTCTGCCTGCTCAGGATGTTGGGGACAGGATGGAAAGGGCTCTGCCCATGCTGGAGGAGCCATGGCAGAGCCCTCAGTGCCCATGGAGACCTCCTGGCCACACTGCTGTACTGTGAGCTCGTGCCTTTCCACATGGAAAGATGACTGCACTGATGTGACCAAAATGGACATCACAAGTGTGGATGTGCACATGGCATCCCCAGAAAAATGGGGAAAAGGGAAAAAGAGGAGCTTTCCATTCACAGATGACCTGGAGCAAGATGAGGTTTTGCTCCAGCACATCCTTCTGCCCAAATGGCCTGCAGAAAGAGCCCTGAACACTGCAAGGGAGGAGGGGAGAGCAGTGGGGGCTGCAGAAAACCCATCAGAGGAGTGGATGAGCACAGAGATGGCTGCTCCATTCCTGGAAGTGCCCAAGGATGGGCTGGACAGGGCTTGGAGCAAGCTGGGATGGTGGAATGTGTCCCTGCCCATGGCAGGGGGGTGGAACAAGATGAGCTTTATGGAAGGGACCTCCCTTCCAGCCCAAACCACCCTGTGATTCTGTGAGATTAGAGGGGACCAGTTTGCACTCCCTGCCCCGAGGCACCTCTCCCTGGCTGATTTCCAGCATCACCGGCAGAGTCAGAACCTGTTTCAATAAACACATCTGCTCCTTCCTGCCCAGCTACACCTCATCCCTCCTGCATCCCCCACACAGCTTCCAGCAGGCTCCTGGAGAGGGAGCAGGGCTGAGGCTGCTGCCTGCTTCAGATGGACCCTTGCAGCTCCATTTTCAGACCAGTCAGGCTCCCCTCCATCAGCAGATTCCCAGGCTTTGTGTGGAAATCCTGCATCATGAAGAAATATTTGGCATTCCAGCAAACCAGTCTTCCAGTCAGCTGGAAGGAGCTGCAAACTGGGGAGCTGGATGGGGTCAATGCTCTCAACCCATCAGCCCAAACCAGGGATGATTCCTCATAGGAGGAAAAGGATTGAGGAGCAGAAGCAAAGGCGAGTTTGCTCTTGGTGAAGCCACTACGTCCACCCTTGGTGTGTTCTGATGGAGCCACAGATTATGGGCAAAGGTTTCTTCTCCACGCACTGCCCCCGGCTCCTGGTGGGTTTTGGAGCTAATCTCAGAGGTGGCATGGCTAATCTGATCCCAGAGATGCCCCCGAAGGACCTGTGGCTTGGCACAGCTGTTGTCCCCTCATTTTCCCTGCTGCCACCCCAAGCGTGGCTGTTTCAGCAGGGAGAGGCAGGGAGCTCCGTGCCCGTGTGCCCAGGGTAATGAAAAGGGCTGGGATTCCTCGGGAATGAGCCAAGGCAGGCTGAGAAAGGCTCTCTTCCCGGGAGACCAGTACGGGGAGTTATTTTTTTTTCCCCCAAACGCAGCATGCAAGGGTGTGTTTTCAGAAAGAAAAAAAAAAAACCAAAACCAACAATTTTTTTTTTTGCCTTTGTTGAGCTCCAGTTTGCCCAACACCGAGCTCAGCTCCTGCAGGGACAACACCAGGGCCAGCTCCCACTGGAGACCCCCGGCTCCAAGTGACCATGATCGGGGGAGCGGGGTCAGCCCCTCGGTGAGCCCCTAATCCCCTTTACATGCCCCCTGTCCCATCCAATTATCCGAGCCATGATCGTCCAACCTCTCTCCTCAGCCCTGCCTTCTCCCAGTGCTGAGCTGCGCTGTGGGATTTCACATCATTTAAGATCAGCTGGCTGCAAGCAGACCCTCCTCTCCCTCCCCCCAGAAGGGTTACGCTGCTCTGAGGCTGATTATTTTTATTTTTATTTTTTTCTTCTTTTTCCCCTGCAGTGTGTCTGCTACATTTTTCAAACACCTAATGGCTGCAGGGCTGTTGCAAGCCCGGCAGAAGCCGGATTCCTCCCGTGCTGCTGGATTTTTGTGGTGTGCAGAATCCCCCCCTCGAAGGATGGGGAGGGACTTTAATGGGCATTTGAAAGCAGAGGAGAGCTGGGATGCAAAAACCCAGCAGCAGCAGCAGCCCCCGTGTGCCGAAATGATGGCTGGCACAGAGCGAACCCACGGCAGCCAAAACAGGCTCGTTCCCGCTGGAAAGTGGGGAGTTCCTCGGATACAGCAGACAAAGCCAGAGGGACCAGCTGGGCACAGCTCCTCGCTGCGAGCCAGGAACTTGCTTTTCATCCCTCCCCCCTCCCACCTCCGCTGAGGTCCCCGATGTGGAAAAGCTGCGGAGGGTGCAGGATTGTGGAATAGCAGGGGGAGCGTGGCAGGAAAGCAGGGAGGGGTGTCCTCAGCCAGGTGCCTGTGCTGGGAGAGGTGTCAGCCCGCCCGGAGCGGAGCGGGTCCGGGCTGCAGGATGGGGATGGAGCCCTGGGCACAACACCCCGGCGCGTTTGGGCTGGGTTTGCACAAACACTCGTGCTGGGGAGGGGTGGGGGCTGGCGCTATTATTTTAACAATTAGCCCCGAGCTGTTATAAAGGGCTCTGAAGAAGTTCTGGCTGGATTTTTTTTTTTTTTTTTTTTTCCTCCCCTCTCCTCGGTGTAAACGTGAGCTGCGAGGGCCAGACCTGAGCAGGTGGAAACCTGCTCAGCCTCAAAAACCCGAGGCAGCAACGCCCTGCGAGGCCACCACGCTCATCCCACCATGTCTGCACTGCACAACCCCACAAACCTCTCCAGGGCTCCCGCACGTCCCAGGCTGGGGGCAGAGGGAGCAACAGGTGATTGTCCCGAAACCCGGCCACCCTTTTCCCTGTTACACCTCACCCAGTGCGGAAAAATCCTCCTGGAGGGAGGGGGGGGGGGTGGTGAGAAGCCCCACGCTGCTGCCAGCTGAGAGCAAAACCCACAAACAGCATCGGGAAGGAGGATTCAGGCATTCCCAGTCAATGGAGAGCCGGCCGTCTCCAGGGAGGAGATTGCGGCTGTGGGGGACACTTTGCAAAGCCCATTCCCAGCGCAGCACAACCAGCACCCAGTGCAGAACTGGTGCTCGAGGAGGGTCCCCATCACCCCTCACTGGGACCTGCTCCTTGCTGCTCCCCCTTTCCGGGTTGCTCAGAAAGCCGGGGATCCCCTCCAGCAGCGGGCAGCTCTCCCGTGCTGGGTGTCCCCAGGGTGGCTGTGTCCCCCTGGGGTGGCTGTGTCCCCCCGAGCCACCCCGAGCAGCGAACTTACCGGGGCTGGCATCAGACAGGGGATCTTGGCACGGACATCTTGGCTCCCTCCTTGCAGCTCGGCTGCCCAACTTGGTGTTGGCAGAGCAGTGTCACCAGTGCCCGCCGGAGTCTGTCTCATCCTCCTCCTCTGTGTCTCGCTTCAGAAATCTCTCTGTGTGTGTGTGTGTGGTGCTTGGGTTGTTGTTGGTTTTTTTTTTTTTCTCATTTAAGGGACTTTTTTTTTTTTTTTTCCCTCCCCAGCGGTTGCGTCAGGGCTGTTGCCTGGAGACAGGCGAGCTATTCCAGTTGGAGCTTTTCAGCGCCGATTTCCTCTCTCTCTTTCATTCATAGCACCGAGCCCTGAACCCACCTCCCACCAAGCAATAACCCTGGAGAGACCTGAAAGGGAGGAGCTGCACAGCCTGGGTCCTAAACATCCTCCGGGAGAGAGAGGGAGGAGGATGATCGGCGGCGCTTTCGGCGTGGAGAGCAGGGATGGAGCGCTCCAGTGCAGGGCAGGTACCCTCAAGGCTTGCAGGGGATGCCCGGAGAGCTGCTGTGCTCCCGGAGGGATCTGTGACTCTTCCCGATACCAACCGAGCTGGTGTCCCCTTGCTGCTCCTGTTTCACACCATGGATATCATCCCTCCAAGGAATTTGGGGACCTCTGGCACTCGGGAGAGCTTTGGGATAACGTTTTGCAGGTGCCACAGCTTGCCCACGGTCTCTGCGTGTGCCATGGGGAGATTTGCAAGGAGGCAGCAGCATTTCTGGGAAGCCCCAGGATGGTGCCTCGGGTGAACCCTGGCTGGCACCATCCATCCCCGGGCAGAAACCGGCTTAGGAACCGACCTGTGCCTGAATTGTGTCCTGGAAAAACACCTGTTGCTTCCACAGCTGCCCCAGCGGGGTGGAAACCATTTCAGCTGCTTCTGAGGAGGGGCTGAGAGAGGCCCTTCCTTCCTTCCCTCCTTCCCTCCTTCCTTCCTTCCTTCCTTCCTTCTGGAATTCCTTCCTTTCTTCCGGAATTCCTTCCTTCCTTCCTTCCTTCCTCCAGAGCTGCAAAGGGTTGAGCATTGGCCAGTGCCCCCCCAACCATCCAGGCCCCTTCCCACATTCCCACATTCAACTTTTGTGAGAGAAACCCCTTCACAGCCTTTTTTTCCTCTTTTTTTTTTTCACCCTTTCCTTCTCCTGCCTGAACCATCCCTGCTCCTCCCTGCAGGCAACAGGGAGAGATTTACAGCCCTTTCCTGAGCTCCAGCGTGGAAGGGCTGGGATTTCCCACCTCCCTTCCAAAGCCAGGGCTACCCCAGAGCCCCACAGTAATTTAGAGACTGTGCCTCTATTGCCCTGTGCCCCTGTACAGGGTTTGGAAGTTTGGAGTGCAGGGTATGGGGGTGCCCTGGATGCAGCAATGCAGATTCAGAATGAACAGCAGCATTTTTACATTTCTGATGAAAATGCAAATTTCTTTTTAATTTTTTTTTTCTTTGCCAGCACCCGGGGTTTTTTTGTCAGATTTCAGATCTGCATATGCAAACTCAGCCTGGTGATCAGCTCTTGCTGCGCTGCAGGGAGGCACCTGAAGGCTGATGATGATGGAGAGGCACCGAGGGAGATGGAAGAGCTGCTGCCTGCCTGTTAAAACTGTCTGGCAGAGCCCTACAGCTGCATGGGAGCTCTCAGCAAGGAATCCCAGGATGGGTCAGGTTGGAAGAGATCACTGTGGATCAAGTGGTCCAGCCTCCCTGCACAAGCAGAGTTACCCAGAGCACAGGATTGTGTCCAGATCATTCTGGAATATCCCCAGTGAGGGATGCTCCATGCCCTCAGTCTGTTCCAGTGCACAGAACAAAGTTCTCCTCCTGTCCAGGTGGGACTTCCTGGGCATCAGTTCCTGCCCATTCCTGTTATCCTTGGTCCCACCAAGCAGAGCCTGGTCCATCAAGCACGTGGAGCTTCAACATTTCTTGCAACGTCTCATCCAAACCAAAACTGGGTGAGGGGACCCAAACAGCACCAGGGGACAGGCAGGCACAGGGTGAAACACCCCATGGCCTGGTTTTGATGTGGGATGAGCAATCCCAGGACACGGCTCGGGAATGACCAAGGCTGGGGCCCCTTCCTGACGAACAAGTGGGATTCAGGCACCCA
The DNA here is from genome assembly GCA_013400955.1 of Drymodes brunneopygia. Taxonomy (NCBI): domain Eukaryota; kingdom Metazoa; phylum Chordata; class Aves; order Passeriformes; family Petroicidae; genus Drymodes; species Drymodes brunneopygia. The sequence goes on along the minus strand of VZTZ01011555.1, from coordinate 51,041 downwards.
GATTTGATAGCCAGGAGTGCTGAATGGCAGGGATGTGGCCAGACAGGGTCAGCTGGCCTCAGGGCCAGAGTCCAGGCCCAGCAGGGTGAGTTTACAGCAGAGGTGTTGCTCCCAAGGCTGGATGTCTGTCTGTCTGTCTGTCTCCTCGCAGGAACAGACCACACACCGTCACCCGCTCCCTCTTCTGTAAATGTTTATTTTTAATTCGGTTGCGTAATGGATTTCAAATGAGCTGCCATGAGATAGCAGTGAAAGGCTGCAGCCGCCTCCCTCTGAAGCCAGTCCATGGGGTTGGAGTGTTTTTTGGCCTGGATTTATCTTGGATAAGTTGTCTTTATCCAAAAAATCTGGAGGGGAGCTGCTGGAGAACAGTGGTGCTCCCAGTGGTGATGCTCCTACATAATTGCCTGCAGTGCACACCTAAAATTGGGTGTGATCAATCAAAACAAGCCTGTGCAACACCAGCACTATCCACACCTACGGCTCAGTGGTTTTTTCTTTTCCTCAAACACAAGGAATCCTTTTTGCTGCACTCAGAGCTCCAGAGTCTGCCAGTTCCCACAGCATCCCTGGGCACAGGAACTTTTCCAGAGGACTGCTGAATTCTTGGGAACGAGCAGATCCAAGCCTGGGTTCTTGCTGGGAGGTGGTTCTGCAAAGCCCAAGCTGGGAATTTCTTGTTGTAGTGGTAATTCTTTGAATCGTGGAAGGGTTTGGGTTGGAAGGGACCTTAAAGATCATCCAGTTCCACCCCCTGCCATGAGCAGGGACACCTCCCACTATCCCAGGTTGCTCCAAGCTCCATCCAACCTGGCCTTGAACATTTCCAAGGATGAGACAGCCAGACTTCCTTGGGAACCCCTGTGCTGAGCTGAACACCACAAATGCTGTAAGGTGCCTTAGAGCCCCCTAAATCTTGCCTGGCTCTTCTGAGCTGCCTCTTGTCACCCAAAAATGGACAGAAATGACCATTCCTTTATCACAACAGCAGCAGCTCAACTCAGTTTGGATTTGAACCCTCTGCTTCTTGCCCTTTCTGCTGGATTTGGGTGATTTCTCCTTGCAGGTATCCTGCTAACAAAGCATTGAGGAGCTGGATCTGCTGGCAGGGTTGTGTGGCCTTTCTGTGGGACTAGTGCTGGAATCTTGCAGGAGCATCAATCAGCTGATCCCCAAATAAGTGCTTTTCCCCTAAAGAAAGGTCCCTGTAAAGAAAAGTTCCCAAAGTAACTGAAGGGAACTTACAGGAAAGCTGGGGAAAGAACATGAAGTAGCAGGACAAAGGGGAAAGAGTTCAAATTGAAAGAGAGTGTCTTTAGATTGGATATTAGGAAGAAATTCCTCCTTTTGAGAGTGAGGAGGCCCTGGCACAGATTGCCCAGAGAAGCTGTGGCTGCCCCTGGATCCCTGGAAGTGTCCAAGGCCAGGCTGGACAGGGCTTGGAGCAACCTGGGATAGTGGGAGGTGTCCCTGCCCATGACAGGGGTTGGACTGGGTGATCTTTGAGTTCCCTTCCAGCCATTGTGTGATCCTACAGTTCCCTGGGGCTCAGCCTTCCAAGGATGGGAGGTGAAGGAGGAGGAGGAGGCTGTGCTGCTCCCAGCCATCATTATCCCATCCCAGCCAGGAGCAGCCTCCCGTCCCTCCACAGGGATTTGTACCAGGAAAATCCTCTGGCGTGGCTGGAGGATCACCTGGGAGCAAATCAACCGGGAAAGGTGGCAGAGGCACCTCCAGAGGGCAGCAGGGCTCCAGGTGAGGCTGTGCCCTGGTGTCCCCAAGGGCTGCAGGGGTCGGTTGGGGTCACCTGGCTGCTCATCTCCATGGATCCCTGAGGGACCTGGGTCAGGCCTGTTCCGGTCTTCACAGAATCATGGAATGGTTTGGGTTGGAAGGGACCTTAAAGATCATCCAGTTCCAGTCCCTTGCCATGGCCAGGGACACCTTCCACTAGACCAGGTTCCTTCCTTGGAGTATCCACTTTTTTTTCCTATGGATTTCTCCCCTGTGAGTCAAACATCAAAGACAAAACAAAGGACAATTGTGGCCCAACTCCTGCCAAAGCCATGGTGGGAATTTTCAGCCCATTTGTTGTTTTTTTTTTCAAAGGTCAAAGTAGATCCATCTGGTGATTCCATAACTAACTTTGTAAGTGTGGATATTGAGTTAGTGAATTATTCTTCCTTCAACCAAAAAAAAAAAGTCACAAGACCTGAAGAACTGGAAATCATTTCCAAATAAAATCAAGACCCTTTCTAAAGGTCTTGGCTGATTTGTAATGGCTTTTCTTTGATGAACCTGCTAACCCAATTCATGGCAGCAATCCATAAAATTAAAAAGCATTTAAAATCTCTGGACTGATATCTATTTTTTCCACCTGTCTTCTTTGCTGGAAAAAAAAAAGGATTTCAGTTCCACTTTCACTCAAAATATTTGTTGTAAATTAATTCCAGAAGTGCTGATGAATCCAAAATTCCTCCTCCAGTCTTACCTGTCCACCCAGTGAGGCTTCATCACCAAAACACAGAAGTTTGGAGGGATCTTGAGTGAACATCACCTCCTCAAAATTCAGTTTAAAAATACTCACTTTAAAAATACTTCAGTTTGTCCTGAACTTGCTTCCTTGGCTTTGTGAGGGAGGGAAAGGTAAGAAAAGCCCATCTCAGACCTCTGCTTTAATTTGGGCTAAATGAAGGATGGAGTCTAAATGGGTGAAATTCCCTGGATTTGTAATTGATTGTCAGGAAACACAGTCCTGCTTCAGCAACTGGTGCCTTGACAAACTGAATCTGGACAATTTCCTCAACCCAGGACAATAAAATGAAAGACCAATAATTGGATTTTTATCTTTTTTTTTTTTCCTTTCACCCCAGCTGTTGGAATTTTTTTTCTGTTTCTAAAATCCAACGGACTCTTTTGGGGACATTAAAATGTGAACAGTGCTTGAAATGTGTTTGCTTGTTAGATCCCTCTGCTTTGCTGTTTGTTCAGCCTGATGAATGAGCCATAAAATCAGATGTTTGCAACACTCCTGATGCCCACTATCCCAGAGAGATGCATCCTTTGGAATTTGCCTCCGGACAACTACCCCTGCAGAAATCCATCAGCAGGAGGGTGTTATCTCAGCCCGTGGTGATCCTTGAAACTGCAGGACCAAGAGGGAAGATCCAACCTTCTCTTAAATGATATTTTCATCCCTCATCTCAATAAAAGAGCTGATAAACATCCCAGTGCTCAGCCAGTCTCAGGCAGGATCCCTGTTTTTCTGTTTGATGGAGCTCTGGTTGATTTTCCTTTCTCCTTGTCTCAATGTGCAGAGGCTTTATCCAGAACCCAGCAGGGTCAGGAGGTGACATTGATCATCTTCCTGGCCTTCAGAGGAGTTGGTGGGTCTGAAACCCCACGGGTGAGGGTGGAAATGAGAATGATGGAGCTTCAGAGCATTGCATGACAAAAACAGGAAGGACCTGGAGCTTCTGGAGTGATTCCAGAGGATGCCAGGAGCGATTCCAGGAGTGATTCCAGGAGATGCTCGGAGGGCTGGAGCCCCTCTGCTCTGGAGCCAGGCTGGGAGAGCTGGGGAGGGGTTCACCTGGAGAAGAGAAGGATCCAGGGACACCTCAGAGTCCCTTCCAGAGCCTAAAGGGGCTCCAGGAGAGCTGGAGAGGGACTTGGGACAAGGGATGGAGGGACAGGACACAGGGAATGGCCTTAAACTGAAGGATGATTGATTTAGATGGGATATTGGGATGGAATTTTTGGCTGTGAGGGTGGTGAGGCCCTGACACAGGGTGCCCAGAGAAGCTGTGGCTGCCCCTGGATCCCTGGCAGTGTCCAAGGCCAGGCTGGATGGGGCTTGGAGCAACCTGGGATAGTGGAAGGTGTCCCTGCCCATGGTGGAACAGGATGAGCTTTATTTTCCCTTTGAACCCAAACCATTTCTGTGATTCTCTGGTGCCCAAAGCCCCTTGGGGATGGAGGGCACTGAAATCCCCCAGAGCAGTGAGATCTGAGCCTCGCCTCGCCTACGGCAGCTCCAGGTGGGTGCTCAGCACAGGCAGAGCTTTGTGCAGGACCACCAGCAGTTAATTCACAAAAACCTCACACACCAGTGATTAGGACACACCAGGATGTGCTGCCAGCTGCCTCCTGGGCTCTTCCCCCCATGCCCTAAATGGCATCAGCTGCCCTGTACTCATTGAAGAGAGGAGGAAGAACACGACCAGCCCTCTTTAGGTGAGATCTGAGGCGGAAACAGAGCCTCAAATGGAAAGTGAGTGAGGTTACAGCCCCGTAACCCAGCTGATTGCAAAAAGGGAAACTTCTCAGGCTCGAACCTGGCTGCTGATAAGCTCTCTCAAAGTCAAGTGCACGCAATAAATAACCCCACCCTTTCTATTGGCTGCTCTGAGCTGTGAATGGGCCAATTTAGACAACCCCAAACTCGTATTTCTCCTCTCATTTTTAGACCAGCTTTATACCCTGAGGCTCCAGGGGACAACTTTCACCTCAGCCAGCCTGAACGAGGGCAATTTGGGGCGCTGTTTGCAGCCTGTTTTTTTACAGCCTGAGGAGACTTTGTGGGTTCTTGTAAGGTAGACCCCATTCTAATATTAGTGGTGTGTGAGAAGTGTGGTCACACTGCCAGCCTTGCACTGCTATAAGTGCAACAAACCAGCTCCATTTGTCATTCAGCTGTTGGCAACAGGAAACCACCAACAGCAGCTCAACACACGGCGAAAAGAAGAATTAGGGTGCGCTCTTTCTGCGTGCCCCAAGGGTTGAAGCTCATCAGAAGGAGCTGATGGTCCCAAGCTGATGATCTGGAAGGGGTTTTCCAGCTCTGGTGGACAGCTGAGATCCAGTGGGATATGATTTAATCGGAACACAGGACTCTCAAGGTGAGTGCAAGTGATTTTCCAGCAGTTTTCCTTCACTGCCTGTTTGATGCTCCACTGAGCATCCCTTAGGGGATGTAAAGATTTGGCCCATTTATGGACCAGTGATTATTAAGGCCTTTAGGATCAGGGTGGGATGTCCAATGAGCCAAACTGCTGCTGTGGACCAGGATAAGGAGGTGTGTCTGTCCTTCCTTCTGGCAGCTTCCCAGTGCTGGAATTGGGAACACTCTGAGGTGGGACTGATGCTCACCCAGTGTGTTCTCTCTCAGGCACAGACCAACCTTTTTTCTCTTAAAAATAGTGAAAGTAGATGATAGCATAGGGTGAATGAGTTCCATCCAACTGAATTTCTTGGAAATGAGAGTGACAGGAGAAAAATCAGGGATCCAGTTCTGAAGCTGAGTGGAAATTTGGGCGCTCAGCTTCCAGCACAGCAACCTTCAGATACTGTGAACAGTGTGGGGAAGGGTTGAATCTTTAATTCCCCATTTGTGAAGAGGCACATTCGGGATCTTTGAAGGTTTTTGCTTTCTTCCACCCCACAGGTGGTTTAAATGGTCTCATTGGATGCAATATTTTGTTTTCACCAGCTCCTCCACTGAAGCTGGTAAAACCACTGCAAAGTTAATGATGGTTGTAGACAAAGCTTCTGGCAAAGCTGGAGATCCCCAGCTGAGCTATAAAAAGAGTGGACTTGCTGCTCCTACCCTGGTCACTTTGCAGGATCTGCACTAAGCCCATAACTTTCATTCCTGATTAAAATTTAGGTCAGGCTTGAAATTCTGGAGCTCCAAGCTGGAGTGTGGATATTTTGGGATATCCGTGCTTGCTGTGGCACTTTTGGGAGGGAATAGCATTTGCTGTGTTGTGGGGAATTTGCATCTCAGACCCCCTCAGGTGTTTCCTCAGGGCTTTGTGGCCCCACTGAATGCTCTTCAAGGTGCTTTAGTCACCCCACTCGTGATTTGGGACTATTTCTTGCCCCTCAAGCCTGGCTGCTGTGATATTTAATAGATTATGGGTCTCTAACAGTGCAAAACCAGGATTCTACCAGCAGTGAGGGTTTCTGCTGCATGCAGGGCACACGCACATGGTCCCTGCTCGGGTACATGCTGGAGGTGGAGAAGGCAGATGGAAATGAGGAATAAAAAAAGGGACAGCTGCAGGGCAGCCCAGGCACCCTCATTAATATGCTCGGTCAGTCATTCTGTCAAGGTTTAAGTCATTTTTATCAGAAGGTTTGAGGGCTGCAGAGCTTGTGATTTCTCGCTCACGTTCTGCTTTCCTCTCCCAGACCTCCTGCAGCGTTTTCATTATATTGGTACCCAAAAGTCAGTGAAAAAAACCCTCCTGGCCCATTCTTGTTTAGTTCTGCCAATACAGGGCTCTTGCTGCCCTGTGAGGATTGCAAAGTCAAAACCTGAATTTTCTGATGGAGGAGGAAGGACCCAAGGCATATTTAAGTGGAAATTTTGCAAAGGAGCTGCTGATTATTCTTCATCTTCTTTTCCAATGAATTCCCATGTTTGTTTCAATCAGCATGGGATGTTCTGGGATGCTGTAATACCCTGGGCTCTCAGCTGAGATGGGGTGCTCCCAGCTCCTGTTAACTAAACCCACCACACCCCAGGATGGGCATCCCATGCCCTCATAACTTGGGCTGCGTGTCCCTTTCAAACACAGCTCCTTTATTTCTGCTTTGTGACTTTGTTCCTGGCTGACCTTTCAACCTTTAATTCTCTGTGGCACCTCCATGGGCACAACAGCCTCTGAAAAGGCCTTGAGGACATTTTCAGAAACAGCCCATGCTCTTTTGTCATCTCAGCAGCTGTGGATTCACATGGATGGGTTTCACAGAGATCACAGGGATGTGCTGAGCAGAGCAGGAGCTCCTGGGCACGCTGTTACTTCATCATTATTTGCCCTCCTTCCTTCCCCTCATTCTTTCCATTCCATCTGTCTTAAAAAAGGAGTTTCCTCACTGCTCCTGCACGGTTCACGATCCTCTGGAGGCAACCAAGCATTGCCTCCATGTGGGTGAGTTCCCTTGTAGCCAATAATTTCCTGCAGGGGTTCTGTCATGGGCAAAAAAATTTTGCTGGGGCTAAATCCTGCTGGAATCCTCACCACCCCCAAAGTTTCCATCCATGTCTTAATTCCATGTGGTGCAAGTCAGCTTTTTTCATTGGGCTGACACCACACTGTGAGATTAGAAGTAGCTGGGGGTGGGTAAAAAAGGATGAAATTCCCCCTTGCAGAGGTCTTGGTAACAAATTACAGCCCCAGGGTCCTGATGCTGCTTGTGGAAGGAGCAGTTGCACCACTGGACATCACTGGACAAAACAGGCTATGCAGGGTCATGGTTCTTGCTTAAAAATAAATAGGAATGTAAACCAGAATTCCAGTATTTCATGCTGGACAAGACATTTGCTTCTCACAGGTCAGCCTGTTTTCCATATCAGGTATAAATCCATCACAATATTGAGCCAAAAACATCTCCCCCACCACCAAAAACCAAGCTCAAACCACAGCAGCTCCTTGTGTTGAAGTAAAAAAAAAATGGGTTTCAATTATAATATTTTCCAAGAAAAAGCTGCAGCTGAGCGGGAGAACAATGTTCCTGTGGTTTTGCAGAGCAATTTTTGTCTTTGTTAATGTTGGTCAGTTTTAATTTCAAAAAACGTTGTGGGCTTGCCTATTCAAACTTGCAAACCCAGTGATCAATGCCTGAAGGAGAGGGACATGGCTGAGCAGAAGTGTGGGAAGTGTGAACTGTGTGGAATTATTGCAAGAAATGCAGCAATTCCACACAATTGCTTTATTTGCTGGAAACACAGCAAAGAGGGAGGGAATAAACTTGTTGTCCACGACGGAATCATGGAATGGTTTGGGTTGGAAGGAACATTAAGGATCAGCTCATTCCAACTCTCTGCCATGGGCAGGGAGACCTTCCACTATCCCAGGTTTTTCCAAGCCCTGTCCAACCTGTCCTTGGACGCTTCCAGGGATGGGACATCCACCATGGGCAGGACAGGTGAATCTCTCAGTGAAGGAAATTAGTGCTGGTCATTTGGAAATCATTTTAAGGCTATGGGAATTGGAGGGCTGGGATAGACTGATAGGAAGCAGTGGGGTTTTCCATCACTGAAAACTCTGAAGGACAAGTTAGGGGGTCTCTGTCATTAACGACCATCGTGGTGCCAGTCCTATATTTCTGCCACCCTGTGAAACGCATGTGGCTCCTGAACTGAAAAGTCCTTTACAAAACCATCCCCTCCTGCATTTCCCCCTTTTTATTTATTTACTTACATGCTTGTAAAATCGTTTTCCAAATTTGATCCAAGCTCACTGATGATTTCTGCTCCTCTGGAAGCCGTGGGACGTGTTACTGATCAAAACACAACGAGCAGGGCCCCTGCGGTCCCGCGTGTCAGGCACGTAGGGGACACAGCAGAAATAACAAACATGTGCCTCACAAATGAATTCTTTGCTACTTAACGAGGGGAGAAGAATGAAAAATTACTCAGTGTCTGGGATGTCTGGTCTGCGTTGGCGATGGTAAAATCGGGAATGGTTTTGGTGGATAAAGGTTGGGTGAAAAAACTCTTTGTCGCTTGGTAAAGGCAAAAGAGGTGCTTGGCCCTGTGCCCAGAACCCAGTTCACTACAGGATGGTGTTTCCTTGTTCATGGAAGATCCCTTTTCTCCATGAAACCTGGGGTGGGAAAGAAAAACCGTAACAAAACGCCGTGGGCAGAGGAACTGCGGGGCTTCTTTCAGCCCAGACAGTTTCTCGCCCAACACCTTAGCCATGGTGGCATCCAGGGTTATGTGAACGACTTGGAACCATGAAATTTGGGGCAGGATATCTCAAAATGTGTCTATGGGAGGATGATGCTTGAGAAGTGGGTTTTGAATGGAGGTTAAATTTGACCTGTGGAAAAATCAAGGTGTCACCCGCAATGCGCGATGGAAAGAGGGAGAAGAGATGTCGTGCTAAGCACGCAGAGAAATTGATAGAAAAGCTTTAAATTGGCTTTTATCTTGACATTTTTTCCTGGCTGTCTCTTGCATATTTGGCCTTGGCCATTTTCGAAGCAGAGGAAGAAGAGCACAGCTGCTTGAGACATTAGTGCAGCAAACTTGCACGATTATTATTCTGTTTTTCCAGTGAAAGGTGCCAATATTCGTGGTGTTTCTGTGACAGAACCTTTTGAAAGGTGGTGATTTCCCTTGGAATGCTTTTTTTTTTTTTTTTCCCTCTGAAAGTTGTGGTGAAAAAGTTGGAAAAAGCATTCCAAAAGTCACTGAGTGGTCTGCCAAGGGATAATAACTGTGAGTGGAAGGGAATTGTGCATGTGGGACTCTGCACAAGACTGGTTTCAACCAGGTGAGGAGAAGCCCTGGTTGTTTCAGTGCAGCACTGCTGATGCCAGGCAGAGCAGGGACACTGGCAAAGCAAGAAACTTTAGGAAATAAGATTTCTCCTGGCTCTGAAGTGATAAATTCAGACCAGATCAAATGTGAGGTAGCCTGAGAGTGGATCAGCCCCATCACTTCTGTGCCATAAATAATGACTTTCTGTAACAAACCTGGTTGTGAGGCTTTGCCTTGTTCTGCCACATTTCTGTCTCCTTCGAGCACCATGAGGATGTTTCGATACCATTTTAATTCTGAAATGGAGTTAATCTTCTAATTTTGGATAAGGGATTAAAAAGTAATGGGTTCCTTCTTTCTTTACGAGCATCAGAGAGGAAATAATATTGAGACAAGGTCTTGGCTGCTGCAAGTAGCCAAGAATAGTCATGTTGTGAGTGTAGGAGAAGCCTGGCAGGGAGGGTTGGTCTGGGTAGGAGTCACTTTCTCTGTCCAAAAAGTCTTTTCCTCATGGGATCCAGACAAAATCTCTTTGTGGAAATTACTAGCAGAATATCTGCCAGTTGCCATCCACCAAAACCTGCATTTTCATCCCAGTCTCTGGAGATATCCCTGCAAAACCAGCAGGATTTAATAATAAATAACAACAGTGAAACAAGAGGGAGCCCATCCTCAACCTGCACTCAGGGTGATTTGGTGCCTGTGTCCAAATGTCATCCCAAATATGGGGCTGGGATCAGGGAAAATCTCTCATTTCCTCCAAATCAGGGAAAAAAGGATTGCCTGTCTCTTGGAGAGCAGAGATCCAACAGGAGGGCTGGTGAAATCTGGACAGACTTTAAATGAGCATAATAAGCATATATGGATAAATATAATCCTGGAGCCACCACAGCTCCTGTAGAGTGGGGACCACCAGGGTTTGGCTGCAGCCACCAAATTTTTAAGAGTGGGAGAGGAACCCCAATATTGCCTGTTTAAGTAGTTGAGATGGTCCCTCAGAGCTCAAAAAGTCCTTGGAGAGCTCCAAAAGTCTCCAAATGGAAGCTGGTGGATTGGTTATAACATAACATCCTCTTCCAGGTGCAACAGGACACTGCAAATAAGCTTTTAATCTGCTAGAGGAGTGGGCACAGGGAGGTTCTGAAGGTAAAGGAGACCACTCATTCCTAAAAGGGAAGAGAAAAGCTGGGGCAGGCCATGAGAACAATGCCTGGAGGAAATGAGCTGCTCAGCTTCTACAGCAGCAGCATAGGGAAGCAGTCCTGGGGGCCAGCTGGGAGAGCAGAGGGATCTCCATCCCTCTTGGTGGGCTCAGTTCAGAGCTGGAGTTGCCTCTGCAGCAGAAATCCCAGCAGGAATGCCTTTGGCTCAGTGTGAGATGGATAAAATGCCATGGGATGGGCAGTGCTGCACGAGGGGTCTGTGCAGGGGCCACCACTGCAGGAGTCTGGCTGTGGGGTCATCTGGAGGGAGATTTCCTCATTTCCCAGGAATGCCTTCAAACTGACAGAGAGTGGATTTAGACTGGATATTGGGAAGAAAATGTTCCCTGTGAGGGTGGGGAGAGTGCCCAGAGAAGCTGTGGCTGCCCCTGGATCCCTGGAAGTGTCCAAGGCCAGGCTGGATGGGGCTTGGAGCAGGCTGGGATGGTGGAAGGTGTCCCTGCCCATGGCAGGGGGTGGCACCGGATGATCTTTAAGGTCCCTTCCTACCCAAACTATTCTGTGATTCCAGAATTCCGTGATTTCACTCTCGTGTAGGGGTCTGCAAAGGCACTGCAGAACATCTGGGGGCTGACGTCTGAAAACAGGGTGGAACCCAAGCCCTGCTTGGCTGGGTGAGATCACAGCCTGTGCTTTCAGGTCGGGGGAGGAGGCACAGATGGAGCCCATCTGCAGTGACTGGCAGCTGAAAATGAGAGACTTTCTCCCTTTTTAGTGCCCTTCTTCACAAGCTTTTTCAGGGTTCTCCCTCCAGCTGCTTTCAAAGGATATCCCCGGGCTGACAAAGCAAATTGTCTGGACTCCAAATTTCATCTCGTGGCCATGAGATCCCTTGGCTGGAGGAAACAGAGGAGGCCCAAGGATGAAGGGATGTGCTTCAGGTGACACACAGGATACCTGAGATACCAGAAAGACCTCCCAGGGATGCAGCAGGCAAACCACACCACACCCAACCCCTTCTTATTTTTAATTCTTGCTTTTGAGCGGCCTGAGCTGCGGCCATCCCTGGGAGAGCCCTTACAGAAAGCAGCTGCAGCTGCTGGGTTTCCCCACTGCCAGCAGTGGGAATGTGTCTCAAATCAGAAGCAGGTTTCTGTCTGGAGCTGCTGCCCTGCTCCCAGGATGACTTGGCAGACTCTACTTCACTGCTCAGCCTTTGCTGCACCTCGTGGTAGCTGCTCCTTCCCACCTCAGTGGTAGGTGATAGCAGCCTTCTGAAAGGGCAACTTCCCTTTTCATAGGGGTAGGAAGTGAAGCTCATTTAGCAAAGAGAGGTCACCCACCAAACGATGAGGCCCTGCCCTAAAGCTCAAAGCACTCCATTAACCTGACACTGTCCTCTTCTTCCCCAGCCCCAAACCTGAGCAGCTCCACCTCCATCCCCTGCCCTTGGCTGGAGGAGATTTGGGAAGGGAAAATCTGAATTGTCAAGGAGGAAATTTGGCAAATCTGCAAGGGTTTCCTCATTTCTGTGTCTCTAAGAGCTGACACACCTGGCTGAGGCCTGCTGGGCTGGGTGTCTGTCCTGGGTGTCTTCAGAGTCACCCAGGAGGATGTCAGAGGATGGTGCCAGGCTCTTCTTGGTGGTGCCCAGCTACAGGATGAGCAGCAATGGTCATAAAATAGACCACAAGAAGTTCAACCTCAACCACAAAGAAGAAATTATTTGTGTTGAGGGCATCAGAGCCCTGAAACAGCTGCACAGGGAGGGTGTGGAGTTTTCTCTCTGGAGACATTTCAAACCCACCTGGTGGCATTCCTGTGTCACCTGTTACAGGTGGTCCTGCCTCAGCAAGAGGGTTGGACTGGGTGATCTCCAGAGGTCCCTTTCCAGTTCCAAACTATTCTGTGAATCTGCAATTCTGGAGTTGTGGAATTCTGGAATTCTGAGATTCTGAGATTCTGGGATTTAGAGATTCTGAGACTCTGAGATTCTGTGCTGACACTCCAGGGTGATGGACACAATGTGACCCCCAAGGACTTGCAGACCCCTGTGTATGACCCAGACAGCCTTGCAGCCTCCATGGGGTTGTCTTCCCTTGTCAGGAGCACCGTGGATGAGCCAAGGCTGATTCCCATCCCAAATTTCCAGAGGGGCCACCAGCCATGTGCACCCTGGAGCAGCCACCCCCACCTCACACATCACCGTGTCCTCAGCCACCCTCTTGTTTTCCTTGTGTCCCGTGGCTGCTAAAGGTCTTCTGCTGTGACCTCAGCCCAGATCTGCCCCGTGAAGCTTTTCCTCCTGTAAACAGCCTCACCAGCATGGGGTGACCTTTATCTTGTGCATCACACCCGGCAGATGTCGGCTTGTGTTTGTCCAGCTCAGTGGGGGCAGCTCAAGTGTAAACGATGTGAGGTCATCCCAGCCTCAAGCTGGCCGAGGCCAAGTGTCCTTTTCCCTCCTGCTGCCACGTCAAACACAAAGATGACACCATGCAATCACCCACAGAGGGGTACACGGTGGTTTTTTGGGGGCCTGGTGTCTGCAACAGCTTAAGAAAATACACTGAAATCACCCCAGAAGAGCCAGCTCGTTACACACCCGCCATGGGAAGCCTCTGTAGAAACAAATCCTGCTTCTTATACAACATTTAGCTCCCAGGACAGAGTTTCAGTCTCTCAATTGAACATGCTGAGGCAAAGTGAGAAAGTCACTTCCTCAGAGCCACCCACAAGTCCCTGACCAGGTCTTCATTCGTTAGACCACGCTGCTATGGTTGAGTAGGTTCATAGAGGGATGGGGCTGCTGGGACAAGATGTGTTCCATCAGAAAAATGCCTTTTTTTAGTCACAGAAAGGAAAGATCACTGCAAAGCCAGCTTGTTGGGTTGTTTCCTAAAATTTGGTGGTTTGCATAGTGGAAGCAGAATCCATTCACAGTCGTTTTCACTGTTTTTAATGACAGCTGTTAATAGCTTTTGCTGGGTTTGTGTCTGGATTCTCTTTGTATTTCTTGTCTTCCTCATTGCTCTTTTCATTGGCCAGGTTGCCTGGGAAGTGCAACTCCCACCCCCCTCCCAGGTGATCATTTTTATAATCAAAATAGAGCAAGGAATCCTTAGGGGGGGAGAAAAGAGTCAGTTCTGACACAAAGACCTGATTAAAAAAAGAAAGCCCATTAAAAGCATTTGCAAAACCAGGCTGCTCCTGCGATCTGGGGGTGGGAAGCTGTCGGTCCCATGGATGGTGTGGACGTGGTGGAAGCCAGAGGCCTCTAAAAGAAAAATTTGGGAAGGGCCTTCAGCCCCATGGAGCATCTGTCATGGGTCCGACCAGCGGTCCGTGCGTCCTCGGATCGCGTCCCCAGGAGCAGCAGCGTGGGAAGCAGGCAAGTCAGAAACATCCCACCCCCATCCACGTTCTCCTGAGGGTGGGGAGAAGCCCAGCAGGTTTTTCTATGTCTTCATCCACTCTCCCATCCCTCCTTGTCCTATTTCCTTTCCCCACAATCTGTGGGTTAAAGGCGCTTCCCAGCAACTCTCGGATCCAGCACGGAGGGATGGTTTGCAGGGACGCTGTTCCCTTGGTCTGCTGCAAAAGGAGGGGAGGACAAAGAAGTGTCAGGTGTGCACATCCTGGCACTCCCATCCTCCCCAGTCCCTCAGGGCCTGGAGGGGAAGAGAGGATTTCTGTATGGGGAAAGCTGGTGGGAGCTGGACGCAGCTGTGATCAGTAGGGAAGTGCTCTGACATCCCATAGTTATTCCTGACACGCAGTTGGAGGTGTTCAGGTGGGGAATTGGAGATGTGCATCCTTCCCTATAGACCTTTGCTCTGCTGAGGGTGGTGGGAGGGAGCATCATTCCCTCTGAGGCCCGATCCAAGGGATCGAAATCCTGAGCACCAGCCTGCCACCAGCTTCATTTCTCCTCTTGCTCCTGTGAAATGCTGTCCTCTTCCTAGGAAAAGTCATCCTCTGGGATGCAGGGCCTCCAGGAAGGGCCTTTCCCAGGGCAGAAGTTTGGGTGGCCACACAAAGAGGTGTGGAGCCCATCTATCTCCTCACATTCTCAGGGCTGGGAGGGCCAGGACCTCCCTGCATCCCTGCAGATTTCTGTGGTGTGTCCTCCCACTGCTGTGAAACGGAGCTTCAGGGATTCTGGCCAAGGCACCATGGCCTGTGCCCACTTCCATAGGGGTGGGATGTCAGAAAGGGGTCGCCTGCAGAGGGGATTTCTCCCAGAACCCATCCACAATTTGGGCTACACCACCACTGGACAGAGAGAGCTTTGAGTTCAAATTTGGGTTGAAATTCCAGCCTCTGCAGAAGTGCTGTTGGGCAATGCAGTTTTGTCATAAAAACCTATCCCACCTGAAGAAGCCCAGAGTGGCCGCAGGTCTCCAAAGGATGTGTGTCATTCTCTTGGACCCAATCCTCCTCCTTGCTCACTCCAGTGCATCCCAGTGCCCCTGAGTCCTGCAGAGACATTCCCAACAGAATCCCACCTGGCTGCCTTGGCTGAGCTCATGAGGGATGGTGGGATAAGCAGTCTGCCCTCCTGCTTTTCCCCTCTCCAAGACCCTGATCCCTGGCTCTGTTTCCTGGCCCGCAGCCTCCTCCAGCCCAGGCCAGCATCTGCCAGGTTCCAGCAGGATGCAAAGCTCAATGTAAGCAGCCATTTTTCCTCCAGACAGATGTTTTGATTAGGGAATGGCCACTCTGGCAGCAGGAGGCTGTTTTCTACTTCTGGAGCGAGCAAGAAGCTTTTATTATCTTCTTCTCTTTATTTTTTTTTTTTTTTAATTCCCTGTCAAAAAACTTTCTGCATCTGCTTAAACTCAAGGTCCTGGAAATCTGTGCGCTCCCACACCCCCTCAGCCTCACACAGCTTTCTCCCATGGATTGTCCCAGCTCTTCAGAAAGGCCTGGAACAGATGGATTTTCTGCTTGGTTCCTTTCCTTGGGCCAGGTTCACCTGCAAATCATGGCCTAAGAAAAATGCTGGATTCAGAGCAGGTACAAGTTTGTAATGGAAATGGAAAGCTGGCTTGGATTGCAGCAGGAGATCCTAAAATAAGCCAGTGGGCTTCAGTCTCTTTCCTGAAATGTGTACCCCTCACTCAGGGATAAATCACAGAACCACAAAGCTCCTGGGTTTGTTGTCCGTCTGCCCTGGGCTGGCAGGGAACAGATATTTCCAAGACAATTTGGCCACATTGGCTGTGCTTGAGACTGGTGCCTGGACAGGGTCCAAGACAGGGAGGTGGGATGCACTGGAGTGGGGAAGGAGGAGGATGGGGCCTGGAGAAGGAGGCACCTGCAGCTGCTTTGGGATCCCTCAGGTGTGAGAGGTTTTGTCATGGACCAGTACCAACATCAGCACCTCACCTCAGAGGGAGAGCCCAGCTGCTCCTGGGGGATCTTCACCTTCCCTCAAGGACCTTTGACACGGACCAGAGTGTTTGACAGAGTCCTCATTGCACAAATACAACCTGGTATCCATCAAAGATCAGGGCTGGACACTGCCAGCAGGATATTCCCAGTTCTCCAGTGAAACATGGAAACCCAACATCTGCTCCACTCCCCAGCAAGAACCACGGCGCTTCTTGCTCTGGGCTCTCCAGCTCTTCACGGGGACTTCCTGCAGTGCTGGAACCATGGAATCACAGAATGGTTTGGATTGGATTGGATTGGATTGGATTGGATTGGACTGGATTGGGTTGGATTGGGTTGGATTGGATTGGATTGGATTGGAT
>VZTZ01011555.1:5382-29820 GCA_013400955.1 Drymodes brunneopygia | reverse complement strand
AAAAGTTGCTTTTACTGGCATATTTTTTCCCTGTGAGTCTGAACACACTGATTGGAGTCTGACTACCACGACCCAGTGCCAGACTGACATTTGCAGGATGTCCCTGGACCTGAGGTCCCTGATCCTCCATGATCACTGCAGACCTTGAGGTATTTTGGCAAGAATAGGAGTCAATGTGTCTCTACACAGCTATGAGTATTCAGGGTTTGGATTTTAGGGTTTTTTGGGCATGTAGCCCACACCTTCCAATGACTTTGGTTCAAAGCAGGGGCTGGGGCAGACTTTGGCACTGGGTGTTGCACTTCAGCAATGCTGGCTTCATCTGCTCCTTCATTTTTGAGGCTCCAAGCAGAGTTTGGCCGTTTTGGCTACCCAGACCCATTATTATCCTTGAATTCCTGACCGGAGCTGAAATTACATTTCTAGGATGAAAGTCAAACAATCCTCAAGCCCAAGTTTGGAAACCTTAACGCAGACCAGATGATGATCCATGGAAAAGGATTGATTCATTTGTGTCTGGTGATCCTTGAGGTGTCCAGGAGGTCTGAGACATGCACAGGGTAGAGGGAAACCTAATCCATGACTTCTGTGAGAGCCACACCTTGTGAGGACCCCGAGCACATCAAAAACTACCAGAGTTTTGCAGATGGATGAGACAAGCCCTCATCCCGTATTTTACAGGCGTGATGGATGCAAGCTGCACCATATTCCTTAAACTTCTCACGTTATTCCAGAGGGCCAAAGAGGTCCTGTGGCTTCCTGGACAGGCCAAGAGTGAGTCTGTGCTGCTGGGAGGTGAGGAGCAGCGGGATGGGTTCCGTGCGCGGTGCGGCCACATCCGCGCGCTGCCCCGGCTGCGTGGGAGGGACACGAGCTGCAGAAAGCTCTGAGCAGCCTGAGGTGACTCGTTCTCGGGCCAGGGCCTGTGTGACCCTCCTGGAGCCCTGGTGCAGCTGAACAGCTGAGCACTGAGCTATTGATAAATCCACCTTCATCCCTCTGGGTTCACCCAGCTCTGGAGCAAGCTCAGTGTCAGGTGGGGATCTCTGAGCTGGACAGGGGACATATCCAAAGCAATCATTTGTGCCTCTTTTTTTTTTTCTCTGGTGACTTATAGTGTCTGTCTGAACCTCATTTGCAAGGTGTGAAACACCAGAGTCACATGGGAACAGAAACCAAGGGGTTCACAGGGTCCAAGGTAGCAGGAGGACTTAGGCAGGATGGTTTTAAACTCCTCACTTCACTGTCCCATCTTGCATTCTGACCTTCTCCAACTTGTTCATCATGAACGCAAAGAATGTTTCGTCCCTCAGTGCCTGCACCTTTCCCAAAGAGCTGTCTCATTAAAAAGCAATTTCTGCTCTTCCTTCCAGGATGGGGTTGTTTGGCAGCAAAAATCAGCTGATGACCAATGAGAAACACAGTTCTGGAGGCAACCCAAAATCCAAGCGCAAACCTCCTCCTGCCCCACCCAAGGTAAGCCTGTGGTTTTGTGTCCTTTTGGGATCCCCCCACAGCTCAGTTGGTGTCTGGAGCCATGCAGTCAATATTTAGAATCACAGAATCACAGAATTATTTGGGCTGAAAGGATGTGAAAGCCCATCCTGTCCACACCCTGCCATGGGCAGGGACACCTTCCACCACCCCAGGTTGCTCCAAGCCCTCTCCAACCTGGCCTTGGACACTTCCAGGGATCCAGGGGCAGCCACAGCTTCTCTGGGAAACCTGGTCCTCCCAGCTGATCCCTGTATCTTTTGGACAGGGATGAGAATGGCTCTGAGGAACCTCTGTATATTTAAAACCCCTAAAAATACTCTGCATTGATACTTTTGAAATATCTTCTCATCAGCACTTTGAAACCCAAGCTGATGTTGCTGACTTGCAAGATGGGTCAGATTCAGGCTAAGATTCAAAGCTGCAAACCACAATGGAAACTTCACCACTGTGAGCCCTCAACGGGTTCAGTGAAGAGGGTCTGCAGCCAGTCTGTGCTGGGGTGAGCTGAGAACCAGAAATGCTGGGCATCTGCTGCTCCCTTTGCATTCCCTCAGCCTCTGCTGGCATGGACACAGAGCAGGAAGGAACTGGGGCAGGGTTTAGGAGGCGTCAAATGACAAAATCCTTGTTGAAACTTTGCAAGTCACTTCACCTCTGTTGCTGTCCAGAGGACATGAAGTTGTTTTGTCTTTCCTTGCCCCTGCCAGCACTGCTGCCAGCAGCCAGCTCAAGAGAAACTCGAGGTGCAGCTCTCAAGTGAAAACCATCTTGAGCCCTGGGAGAGGGGAGGAATTGCCAATCATTGCTTTTTATGACAGCTGGAGATGTTTTTCACTCCTTTACTTCCATTTCTGAGTTCTCCCATGGCTATTCACTCCCGTTTTCATGACAGCAGATGTCAGATTGACCAAGAAGATGTTATTTTCCTAAATTTCATTCTCTCCAGCTCACTGGAGAGGAGCCACTATCAGGATAAATACAGTATCACTGACTACCTTCTGCCATTCATTGTTTTTTGCCACGGGCACTCAGCTCTCACATGTCAGGGGAAATCTAAATTTCTTTCACTCAAATGAGAAATGGCAGTGGATGAGCAGCTCTCCCACCCCACACTTCTGCTTAAGTTGGGGTCAAAGGGTGGTGCAGACAGAAAACACGAGGGGTTTTTTTATTCAGTGTCCGTATTTCACCACTTTTGCACGTGTATGAAAATACCTGGTGTGGTCAAACACCCACCATAGGTGCTGGAAGGTGGGTGAAGGACAATTTCAAATTGTTATCCCCCAAAACAAGGTGGTTCCATCCCAGCTCGTTTGGAATGGTCTACGGACAATTTGCCAGCTCCAGCAGCAGGGCCAAACCAAACCAGGGAGAAAGTCAGCATTTTAAAACTGTGCCCAGATGAGTTGCAGTAACTTGTTGCTATTTAATTTTACAGTCTACAATTTCCTCCTGAGGGGTAGCTCTGATCTCTGCTCTCTGTGACAGGGACAGGACCCAAGGAAACAGCTGGAGCTGTGTCAGGGGAGGTTTAGGTTGGATATTGGGAAAAGGTTCTTCCCCCAGAGGGTGTTTGGGCACTGGAACAGCTCCCCAGGGAATGGTGACATTCCCAAGGCTGCCAGAGCTCCAGGAGTGTTTGGACAATGCTGTTAGAGATGCACAGGGTGGGATTTTGGGCTGTCTGGGCAGGGCCAGGAGCTGAAATAATGATCTTTGTGGATCCCTTCCAACTCAGGAATCACAGAATCACTGAATCATAGAATATCCTGAGTGAATATCCACAAGGACCATTGAATATTCTAGGATTTCTACAATTCTCTGATTAATTTGCTGTTACAGTCACTGCCTCTGTTTTTCTAATGTAGCCCTGAGCAAAGGATACTCCACGAGCCTTGGGACAGTTATGGCAGAAAATATCTCTGGTTTTCTGCTTGAAACAATCCTGCAATTGCCATATCTCGGTTGGACCATTCATATCTCATCCCTCACTGGTCTGAAATCTGGCATCAGTGAACAGGGGTTGGCTGGAGCAGGGTCCAAAAGAGTGGGCAGCAGATTTCTGCTTTAACTCAGAGGGAAACCAAGGGATATTCCAGCTTTCTGTGAGGACAGCTATGAACACCTCATGGCAAAATGTGCTAAAGCCATCACAACACATGTGGAGCCAGGCACAGGGGCTGCTGGCTGCCTGCAGTGGTCTCTGGGCCAGACTCCCACTTCATCTGAGAAGCTGAAATCAGTTCTTCCTGAAACACAGCAAAGTAATAAATATCTCCTTTTTCCTTTCTATTTCTATCACAGGGGAGACAAGTTATCAACAGCCCTCACCTAAACCAAGCCTCTGCAGAAGGTAAGGCTCTGTTTCCTTTGCCTCCCCGTGGGGTTTTGCAGGGTGGTGGTCCCCAAATGTCAGGGTTTGGGGATGAGCCACCACGTCACAGGCCTGTGGTTTCTGTATCTGCAGCAGTGCCAGGCAGGGAGTTTATCAGGATGGTTCAGAAAACTCAGTTTACACAACCAAGTGTTTTCAGCTGTCAGTTTTCCCCTGCTCATCAAAGAAACTGAGAGGGAAAAGCACTCCCTCTCCTTTGGAACCAGGTGATCTTTTAGGTCACTCCCAATCCTGTGATTCCAGGATTGGTGGAGCAAAGGGAGATCTGTGACTGGAGCTGTGTGAGACTGGCTAGTCATGGATGCCTTATGCAGCCAGCTGAAAATTTCAGAGGAAATAGCAGGCATCAGAGAGCCCAGAGAGGCTACAAAGAGAAGGAGAAGAAAGGAAAGAACATAAAATAAGGATACACAGAGCCCCTGCCTGGAGACGAGCTGCTGGCTTCATCCACCTCTGCAATTATCTCCAGGTCACAGATGGTGTTTGGAGATTGTTGTCTTTTAGCAGAGAGCCCTCTGCTCCCTCTGCCCAGCCTCCAGCAGCAGCTCATGTGTATTTCTGTCAGAAAAGTTCTGCAGATTAAGGACAGAGTGAAAGAGATAATTAGAAGGGGGGGGGGAAACAGGGGAAGCTTGGAAGAGGGCAGTTAGCAACACAGGGAAGTTCCTCACGTGGATGAAAGGGTAGGATTAGGGGAGACAGAATGAAGGAAGAAAAAAGAGAGTGGTGAATAAATGGAATAGGTGGAACGACAATGTTAGGTCTTCTTAGGTGTTATGGGTGGTGGTGGAGGGTCCCTGCCATGGGCCAAGCACAGGAACTCCTGCAAGGCCAAAATATCCTTCAAATTTTGCATTTGTTATGGACATCAAATCTGTGGCAGGTGAAGCTCCTCAACCATGTGAGCTGGGGGGTGTTTTCATTGGAAATGCCATTTTTCCAGAAACCGCGCTTGCTTTGGCAGAATTGTTTTCATGGCACATTTCCAAGCGGCCTCGCTCTCCCACCTCCCCAACTGAGCAGAGATTGACAGTTTTTCACGAGATTTTTATCACAGGATTTTGATCACAGGGTTTTTATCAAAGGGTTTTTATCACAGGGTTTTTTCCACTCTGGTCAGAGTCGCAGCAGAAATTGTGATCAGGGAGGGCGATTTTACTTCTCCTTCACGCCCGAAGGCAGAAGTGGAAAGGTGCTAAAAAATGGATTAAGTAGCATATTAGCCATTTTCAGCTCTCAAAAATAATTTTGTTCATTAGATTCAGTTCCAGTTCAGGAGGAATATTTACACTGACAGTCTGAGAAACTTCCTATTTTTCTCTGCCACTGTCTGAGTTTCCCGAAATGATGCTTCATCTGACTGTGCCCCGTGTGGCAAAATGGGCTGATAAGAACCATGCAAGATATTTGAGATACTAGAGGTCTTCTCCTAAATGGCAGCAATTCAAGTGAATCAAAAGAGAAAGCACAAAATCCAGGCAATCACATCATATTAAAAAAAATAAATTCAGAGAGATGAATTAAATCCTGTGGGAACACTTAAAATTCAATCAAGGAAAATCATTGACTATGGAAGTGTGGAATGTAATGCTAAATCAACCCCTTTTTTTCCTCATTTTTTTTTCTTTATTTAATTTTTGTGGGTTTTTTTTCTCTCCTTGCATTTTGAATGATTTTTTTTTTTTCCCGCTCTCAAGTTGTTGAAATTGTCTCACACTTTCCAGCTTTCACACTCCTGTCTTAGAAATCACTTATTTATTTATTTATTTTTAACAAAGAACCTAATTCCTCCTGACATTATTTATCCTCATGTAAGTAACACAAAGCCAGGCAAGGGGTGCAGAACTCGGGATTCAGTGTGGTGCACGTGGCGTCACCAACCCTTTTTTCACTTGGCATGGTTCTTCCATGGTGTGAGTCTCCCATTCATTTTAACACCGTTCCCTGAGCAATCACCAAGTTTTTAAGGATGATTTTAGGTCTCTGTGGAGTCAAAATTTTAATTCTGAACCCCCAAAACCCCCGGCACAGCAAAATTCTGGCCCATGGTGGGCCCCAAAACACAACAGTCTCATGGTAGAGCTGCTGTTCACTTGCATTGGATGGGTAAGAGACAGAAAATAGGTGAAATAACCCCTGCCCTTGCCCTGCCAGCTGCTCACAGCTGGATTTCAATCCCACTGGTGGGAAGAGCTGGTGGTTTTGGGTGCTTGTCCTCAGGCCTTTTCATAACCTGCAGCAGCACAAGGAGTCGAACTCTCTGCAAGGTCGTTTCTTCTGGTGAGGAACCACAACTTCTTCCACCTCTGCGCTTGCTTTTTGCTGGCCAAAATACGAGCAAGACTGAGTTTCAGGAGGTGGAATTCCTCAAATCTGGAATTTGAGGTCTTTTGTGGCATCTCAAAGTTAATGCCGAAATTCTTGGTCGTTTTTGTCGCTGTTACTTGAATGTGGTTTTGAGTTTGAAAGAAATTGTGTCAGAAACGTGAGTTTCAGCTGAAGTGGGAAGAGGAAGGGCTGTTTCTACTGAAAAGGCTGAGTTTTCAGCAGAGAAATTTAAACTTCTCATCAAAAAGGTTTACCTTGATCTGGAGCATGTTNAAATGGCAGCAATTCAAGTGAATCAAAAGAGAAAGCACAAAATCCAGGCAATCACATCATATTAAAAAAAATAAATTCAGAGAGATGAATTAAATCCTGTGGGAACACTTAAAATTCAATCAAGGAAAATCATTGACTATGGAAGTGTGGAATGTAATGCTAAATCAACCCCTTTTTTTCCTCATTTTTTTTTCTTTATTTAATTTTTGTGGGTTTTTTTTCTCTCCTTGCATTTTGAATGATTTTTTTTTCTTCCCGCTCTCAAGTTGTTGAAATTGTCTCACACTTTCCAGCTTTCACACTCCTGTCTTAGAAATCACTTATTTATTTATTTATTTTTAACAAAGAACCTAATTCCTCCTGACATTATTTATCCTCATGTAAGTAACACAAAGCCAGGCAAGGGGTGCAGAACTCGGGATTCAGTGTGGTGCACGTGGCGTCACCAACCCTTTTTTCACTTGGCATGGTTCTTCCATGGTGTGAGTCTCCCATTCATTTTAACACCGTTCCCTGAGCAATCACCAAGTTTTTAAGGATGATTTTAGGTCTCTGTGGAGTCAAAATTTTAATTCTGAACCCCCAAAGCCCCCAACACAGCAAAATCCTGGCCCATGGTGGGCCCCAAACTCGACAGTCTCATGGTAGAGCTGCTGTTCACTTGCATTGGATGGGTAAGAGATAGAAAATAGGTGAAATAACCCCTGCCCTTGCCCTGCCAGCTGCTCACAGCTGGATTTCAATCCCACTGGTGGGAAGAGCTGGTGGTTTTGGGTGCTTGTCCTCAGGCCTTTTCATAACCTGCAGCAGCACAAGGAGTTGAACTCTCCGCAAGGTCGTTTCTTCTGGTGAGGAACCACAACTTCTTCCACCTCTGCGCTTGCTTTTTGCTGGCCAAAATACGAGCAAGACTGAGTTTCAGGAGGTGGAATTCCTCAAATCTGGAATTTGAGGTCTTTCGTGGCATCTCAAAGTTAATGCCGAAATTCTTGGTCGTTTTTGTCGCTGTTACTTGAATGTGGTTTTGAGTTTGAAAGAAATTGTGTCAGAAACGTGAGTTTCAGCTGAAGTGGGAAGAGGAAGGGCTGTTTCTACTGAAAAGGCTGAGTTTTCAGCAGAGAAATTTAAACTTCTCATCAAAAAGGTTTACCTTGATCTGGAGCATGTTTGAGGAGGAGCAGCTGAGGGAGCTGGGAAAGGGGCTCAGCCTGGAGAAAAGGAGGATCAGGGGGGACCTTCTGGCTCTGCACAACTCCCTGAAAACAGATTGTAGCCACGTAGAGGTTGGTAAAAAGTGGGGATGGCTTTAAGTTGTACCAGGGGAGGGCTAAATTGGATATTAGGAAAACTTTTCTTCACAAAAATGGTTATTAATATTTGAAACCCACTGCCAAGGCAACGGAATCACCATTCCTGGAGGGATTTAAAAGCCATGTGGATGTGACTCTTGGGGACATGGTTTAGGGGTGGCCTTGGCAGTGCTGGGTTGAAGCTTGGACTTGGTGACCTTAGAGATCTTTTCCAAGTTTAAGATTCAGTGATTCCAACCAGCCCATGCCCTGGGCTGGCCAACATGTCCTGCAAGTTGTCACTCACACCATGACCATCCTAAAAGGCTCTAAACCAACAGATGATCCTCCAGGGCACCCTGGCACAGTCTCAGCCTGGCTTTGTAGCCATGAGATGATTGCAGAGATCTTCCATTCAGGACAACCCAGCAGTGGGAGGACTGATGGAATCATTCCTCTTGAGCCACCAGACTGGCACTCAGCCTCTGCAAACCCTGCTGGTATCAGACCTTCCTGACAGCAGCTCCGAGCCAGGATGTGTTTGGCTCCCAATCAAAGTCCCAGGGCTGGCAGCTTTATCTGCAAAGCTCCTCGCAGCCCTGATGTCTTCTCATGGCCTGAGTGGATCAAACAGGCCAAGGCAGTGTTATCCATGTGTTTCTCCTGGGGTGATGGACTCAGGGACAGGAAGAGCCCCTTTGGCAACTCCTGCTGGCTCGGGCAGAGAGAGCTTTTCTTCTGGCTCATTTCAGCGTGCAGTGTTCTCAGCGCCTATTTTGGGATAAGAGGTGATAAAGTATTTTTTTCAGCATACAAACCCTTTTTTGTTCCTGCTGTATTCACTCTTTTCAATTTCATTTATTTTCCCTTACATCAGTTGC
This sequence comes from Drymodes brunneopygia, assembly GCA_013400955.1. Lineage (NCBI taxonomy): Eukaryota > Metazoa > Chordata > Aves > Passeriformes > Petroicidae > Drymodes > Drymodes brunneopygia. The sequence continues at coordinate 21,157 of VZTZ01011555.1, read as the reverse complement.
TTCAAGATCAAAACTCCATTCTCATTTTCTGGAGTGCAGAACCACTCTGGCCTTGGAGACATTTACACATTTGCTCCCGTTTTTCCAAGCACGAGCGTGATCACTGAGTTATTTCCCTTTCAAGAGGAGCAGGGGTGTGTGTGTGTTGATCTCAGGCTGGCTGTGGCCACCTCGCAGGAGGCACATGCCCCAAACCCTTTCATGTCAGAGCAGATGTGTGATAACAACTTTCTCAAGGAGGCAGACAGAGTTTGGGTGCATTGCTAATTCGAGCTGCCTCAAGGGGAAGCCCCCAACCGTGCCAGCTATTTTCAGACTTCAAAGCATTCTCCCTCGTGACTGATCATCCTTTTCCCATCCTGGGAGAGAGGCTCTGCTGGAACCTCTCATGGATCTCTGATTTCCTTCTCAAAAGCCTGAAGGGAGCTGCTCAGGGCTCTGCTTTCCAACGCTGCCTCTCCTCCCACGCTGACCCTTTCTCCTCCCTAACAAATTGCCACCGGAGCAGCAGCCAGCCCTGCACAGGCACCAACCCCAAGCTGCCCCAGAGACTCTGTTATCTTGCTGTGACAAAGGGCCAGTCTGGCTCTCTTGCTGGTGGCATTATTTGAAAAGGTCACCCAGAGACAGGGGCTTGACAGGCTGTTTGAAAAATGCTAATAATAGGCTGTCCATCGCTCTCGGTGCATTAATTAGGCTGAGCATGAGCTGAACCACAGTTCCCATTCTTTCTTTTTCTCTTTTTCTTTTTTTTCTTTTTCTTTTTCTTTTTCTTTTTCTTTTTCTTTTTCTTTTTCTTTTTCTTTTTCTGTTTCTGTTTCTGTTTCTTTTTTCTTTTTTTCCTTGGTTTTTTTGTCTTTTTCCTTTCCTTCTCTTTTTTTCCCTTTTCTTTCTCTTTTTCCTTTTCTTTCTCTTTGTCCTATTTTTACCTTTTATTATTATTATTTTCCTTTTCTTTTTCTTTTTACTTGAAATTTTAGTTTTATTCTGTTTTTCTTTTTCTCTTTCTCCTTATTCTCAATCTTCTCCTTCTCCTTCTTCCTCTTCTTCTTCTTCTTCTTCTTCTCCTTCTTCTTCTTCTCATTCTCCTCCTCCTCCTTCTCCTCCTTCTCTTCCTTCTTTCTCCTTCTCCTTCTCCTTCTCCTTCTTCTCCTTTTTCTTCTTCTCCTTTTTCTCCTTCTCCTTCACCTTTCTTCTTTCTCTCCTCCTCCTTTCCTGTTCCTTTTCACCACGGAGTTTTGGTTTGATTTCTGTGATCCTGTGCATGGGCTGATTCTTTTTATAAATTTTGATCTGCCCCAAAATAGCTGCTCTTTTCTGCTTCAGCAGCTCTGAGCATGCAGAGCACAGGGGAAGGGTTGCAGAGCTTCCCCGAGAGCAGCCCTGGCACCTCTGGGGTTTGCAAACCAAGAGATTCAGCTCCAGCCCACAGGGATCAGCCCTGGGCTGTGTCAGAGCATCGTGGCACGTGGACAAGGCTCCTAAAAAGGAGAGAGGAGGACTTTTTATACAGGCAGACAGTGACAGGACAAGGGTCAGCAGATTTAAACTGGCACAGGGCAGGTTTGGGTGAGATGCGAGGAAGGAATTGTTCCCTGTGAGGGTGGGGAGGCCCTGGCACAGGGTGCCCAGAGAAGCTGTGGCTGCCCCTGGATCCCTGGAAGTGTCCAAGGCCAGGTTGGAGCTTGGAGCAACCTGGGACAATGGAAAAAGTCCCTGCCCATGGCAGGGGGATGGAATGAGATGGTCTTTAAGGTCCCTTCCAGCCCAATCCATTCTCTGATTCATTCTATGATCTGCAAGGAAAGGTGTGCAAGAGGGAGGGATGGCAAGGCACCAGATGAGCCCAGAGCACAGGCCACAGACCATGAGCCCAGGCAGAGCTAAATCCTAGAAACAGCCTCAAATAACAGAAACTGAGATGACTTTATACTTTTTTCAATCAAAAAACCCCACACCATTTCGAGTCAAATTCCACGTCCACCCTGGGAAATGTTGCAGTTTTCATTTACCACTGTGTAAAACTCAGGCTGAGCTCTGACAGGTTATTTATGACCCTTCTAATTCCACACAAACCCCTTTTTCTTGTTGACACTCTGGGTTTTGTGGATGGAGGGGGTGGTTCTGCAGTATTTTAAAAATACACACACAGGAAATGCTTTGTTGAATCAGTGTTAATCCCTGAGCAGAGGCTGCGGCGAGCAGGAAAGCTGGGCTGGTGGAAAGGTTGGATTTGGGGGTGGGAGGGTGACAGATCCCAGTGTTTAGGGGCTGAAATGCCCCACCACACACCCAGGTGTGCATCAACACACTCAAGGACCAGGCTGGATTGAGAGGAGTTAATTCTTCTTTCAGATCACTTGCTTGTGGTCGCACTGTACGATTTTCCTGCCTCCAGTGACCGTGACCTGGAGCTGGTCAAGGGGGAGAAACTCCAGGTCCTCTCCAAGTAAGTGAGCTGCAGCCAGGAGGAAGTTCAAGGATGGGGAGGCTGGGAAAGGGGGGACCTTGGGGTCAGCAGCTGACCAGAGCTGAGCCTGTGCCTTGGCTTTGCTCCAGAGCGTGGCTGTGGGTACACTCCTCTCTCTCTCTGCATGGTGACACTTCCATGGGTCACAGATGCTCTGGGGCTGGGAATTGTCCCTGCATGGGTGGCACTGGGACCCTCTTTGCTGTCAGTGCCTGTGGGTGCAGAAGGAGCATAAATAACAACAACAACAAAAAAAACACGGCTCCTGTCCTGTGTTTGTGCTGATTGTGCTTCTGCAAAGGATGTGGGTTGGGTGTAGTCAGAGGAAAGGACAGAACTGAGCCAGAGACTTGTGAGGTTTCATTTCAACTTCTTCTCAAACTCACCACAGAAGAGGCCCAGTCCATAATAGGGCAGAGGTGGGCTTGGGGCCCCCAGACCCTGTAGGGCTGCTCCATCCTCGACTGCTTAAGGCTTGAGGCGGCCTCCAGAGGTGACATTTCTCACCCAGATGCTGTGGGCTGTGACCTGTGGGACAAGGAGATGGAGAACCTCCCTCATGGGGATGGCTTTGGGTCATGGCTGGTGGCTCAGTAGCAATGGGACGGCAAAGTGGGGTGTCTGGAAAACAAAGGAAGGAGAAAAATGGACCCAAATGCCCTGTTCAAGAGACAAAATAAAACCTGTGACCCAGATTCCCCTCCTCTCACTCGAGGTGTGTGGCAAAATTTTGGGTCTGTGGTCACACTGCATCCATGGAAAGAGATTGTCACCTCCACAAGTCCCTGAAAAACCAACAGCCTCCAGCCCGGGTTTTGGTCGTAGGGAATAACCTGGGAACTGCAGAGTGGATCACGGAGTCCCAGTCCATCTGCAGTGCTCAAACCCCACAATCCACATCCTCAGAGCCTCAGCTGGTCACAAAAACCCCTCTGGGCAACTCACACCTTTTCCTCTGCTCCCTTTGCAGCGAGGGTGACTGGTGGCTGGCAAAGTCCCTCAGCACTGGCAGGAAAGGATACATCCCCAGCAACTTCGTGGCACAAGTGGACAGTTTGGAAGAGGAAAAGTAAGTGGGAAAGCTTTTGAGTGGTGAACACTGGGATGCAGTGCCCTGGATCTCAACAAACTCCAGGATGAGCAGGAATTTATTTATTATTATTATTTATTTATTGATGGCAGGAAGATGTCAGTGCTGGGCTGGGTGGCAGGAGGTCTTTCCTCATCCCAAAAAACCACTGCCCTAAAGCTCAGGATGAGGTTTTAAAGCATCATATTGGTGTGGAAAGGGAGGAGGAGGTTGTTATGGGAAAGTGGGCAAAGGTTCTTGTCCCACTGATTGCACTCACTGTGGAAAACAAGGATTTGTGGGGGGGACAACAGAAAGGTTGTGGTGGCAGTGCCAGGGACCATCTTCTCCCCACCCACACAAATGGTGTTAAACCTCTTCACCTTCTAAGAGGGTATCCATATATAAATTGGGAATCCCTGGATAGGGAGCATTGATCCAGGTCTTGGATGTGCCACCACCAATTTAACAGAAAACTGAGTGCCCAGACCCACAGTTCTGGTTTTTAAATGAGCACAGATGCAGCCTCCCTGCAAGGAAGATCAAATGAAAAACTGGAGTTTAAAGAGTTTATTTTACCTCTATGCAAACAGAAGGAGAATTTTTTTTTCCATGAGTTCTCCTCCTCTGTGGCATTCAGCTCTGAATGATCAGTCCTGCCTGCCATCTCCTCTTGGAGGGACCCAACCATCACTGAGTTCAGCAAATATTTAGCAGTGCACAGGAACATGGCTGAGACATAAAAGCTCTTTGTATCCAAAGCCTGAACTTCTCCTGTGCATGGGATCCTGCACATCCCATCTACTCCCTGTGCTGTCTGAATTTCCAGGCTGTGAAACAAGCCAAAAATGACCCAAATCTGGTGTTAATCTACCCAAAACAGTCTATTACTGCCACTTTCCAGCACATAAAAAAACTATTTGCTGATAAAAACAACCCTCAGTTTCACAGTGTAACGACCAAAAAAAAAAAAGAGCTAACTGGAAAGAATTCCATTTTTTTAGAGTTTTTCCTTTTCAAACAATGATTTTTGCCTTTTCTGTCTCCCAGGTGGTATTTTAGAACTCTGAGCAGAAAAGATGCTGAACGGCTGCTGTTGTCTCCTGGGAACAAAGTTGGATCTTTCCTCGTCCGGGAGAGTGAAACCACCAAAGGTGAGATCCGTGGAGCAAAGGTAACTCCTTGTTATTGCCCAGGCTTGGAAAACCTTCAGCAGGGCTCTAGGAGAGAGCTGGGGGTTTGGAGGGTGAAGATTTCCTCATGATCTACTCATTTGTGCAGTTCTGGCTGTGGTAAGAGTGGCTCTTCCACCAGAGTTCACGGCAGAGACACAGGAACACAACTAAGCAGATTTTCCAAAACAGTTTACGGGTTTTCTTTTCCTTTCCTTTTCTTCCCAAGGAAATATCTCTCTCTTTTTTTTCCCCTTTTTTTCTAGAGATATTTCTACACATTCTTGAAGGAGTATTCCTCCTGTTTGGCAACAGAAACTTGCAGAATTTTGAAAAAAAATTAATTTTCCCAGGGGAAACACGTTTTTCCCGATAGTCTGTAGCAAGGTTAATTCATACAAACCAGTATTTTTGGTAAGAGAGTGAGTAGAGCAGGATGGATGGATTTAATCCACTTTCTTTCCATATGAACATGCCTGACTTTTGAAGAAATGATCCCTTGAGGATGGAAAGAGCAGAGCATTGTGGCCACTCCTCTTGGGCAGTGGATATAATTATTAATCATAATATATAACTGTGTAATTTCAATATCTTTGTTCTGTGTTATTAATTCATAGATTCTGGAAGTTAGTTTGGGTTGTCCCATGGGAATTCCATATTGTTTCTTTCCTATTTTTTTCTCCTTGCTCCCTCTGGGCTATCATGTGTGTTTACAGCACAGAGGGAATGATGCTCATGGTGGTCCCAAAGTTCTGCTCTGAACCAGATCCGTGGAGTAGATCAGGAAAGTCTTGCTGTCACTTGGTTCCTTTCCTTTCAAATGGATGCAGGAGTCTTTCCTCAACTCATGGAAAAAGGTGCTTTGTGTCTTCCCAATAAAATCAAGGAATTGTTTAGGTTGGACAACCTCTAAGATCATGGTGTCCAACTGTGGCTCCATCAGTAGAGAGTTGGAGCATCCACCTGAAATTGTCTAGAACCTTCTTTTCCTTGTTTCCCAAACACTTCTAAAGGCCCAGGATGAACAGGAAGAGAAGGAACAATCTGGATCCTCCATGCTACAACTGGCTCTCGCCTACTGTAGCTTCTCCTTCTTCCTTTCTTGTCTCTTTTTTCTCCTATTCACAAGGGAGGTCTCCAAGGCAGCATCTGTTCCTCCAACTGTGAAAGTGTTCCTTCAACCATTGCCAGAAAATTAAATATGAAATAAATATAAAATTAATTATAAAATTTAACATTAAATATAAAATTGAATGTAAAATTGAATATAAAATTAAATATAAAATTAGATACAAAATTAAATATAAAATATGGGTGTTATTCCTTCGAACACCTCATCCTCGGAATCATCCTGTGTGCCCAGCTGCTACCTGAGCACCCTGTGCTTTGGGCTGCCTGAATGACCACGTTTGATCCACCTGAGCCACAGCTTCCTCCTCCCTAAAGAGAAGGGGGAAAAAACAAAGCCAGGCATCTTCAAACGTGCCCTGAAGCTGAATTCCCACCAAGTGATGTCCAGAGCAATGCCATGGAATTAACCTTGCCCTTAGAGCCCTGCTGTTTTTTCCTGTTTTCCTTCCCCATGACGTGTGTTTTCATTCACTTGGCACGTCACCAGCAAAATTTGACCATCAGGGACAGGCACTGGGCTGAGCTAAGCCCAATTAATGACTTAAACTGGGAGGTGGTTGGCTCATACTGGGATGTCTGAGGCACAGTGGGATGGGTTCTGCACCCTGACCAGGAGCAGCACCTCTTCTCAAGCAGAGTCTTGTTTTCCTCATGGTTTGAGATGCAGAAACTCTGAATATCTTCAGAGTAAACATTTCTCAGAGTCCTCTAAAGGCACTTTCAGCATCCTGGGAAGACGGGGACGGTGTGGGAAGCAGGCCGGCAGTGAAATCATCGGCGGAGCACTGTCCTTGCTGAAGCTGCTGCAAATAAACAAAAAGTCCCCCTGAAGTAACAATCATTCCAAAAGCTGCAGGATCACATTCCCCAGGCTGTGCTGAGCCACGGGCTCCTGGCTCCCAGCAGGATTCCTGCATCTCTGCTCCCGGCAGGAGGGACCGCGCTGAGCTCAGCCTCTGCGTCCAGCTGAGCTCCATCAGGAAGGATTCCCATCAGGAAGGATTTAAGGGGCTGCTGAGAGCTGTAGGAGCAGGAAATGGACTAAACCATGTCCCCAAGGTGCCACATCTACATGGCTTTTAAACCCTTCCAGGGATGGAGACCCCACCACTGCCCTGGGCAGCTGTGCCAGGGATGGTCGAGCTTTTGGTGCAGAAATTGGTCCATAAATTTTGTACTCTGGACTCTTTACCAGCCCAGCTCTGTGGTGCAGATCTGCAGAACAGGTGAATGACCCTTGTGGCTGAGGAGAAGGAGCTCCTTTTGTCTATCCTGGATATCATCAGGGGGAATTTAGGAGTCCCCTTAATGATTTTCATTTGCTGCTCTCACCGGGAGCAGGGACCAGGCTGGACGGCGCTTGGAGCAACTTGGTTTAGTGGTTTAGTATCTCTGTCCACGGCAAGAGGTGGAACAAGATGAGCTTTAAGGACCCTTCTAACCCAAACCATTCTGTGATTCTGTGAAGGAAGAATTGAATCTCTCCAGCTTTGCATGGCAGCTCCCAAGGGAACAGTAACAGGCCATGGAGAATGACAGGGAAGCTCCACCACACCCCCTGCAGCAAATTAAGCTGTGACTGGGGGTGAGATGCAGTCATTACCTTAATGACAGGGTAAGAATTAACACTGGCAGCCGAGAGATTGGCCCTGTCTCTGTTTGAAAGGTGCAGGAGAGTTTAAAGGGTTGGTGGGGCCTTCAAGGGAGATCCTCTGGGAGAAAACTATTTTGGGTGCAACCATGCTGGCAAACAGGGCAGGTCTCCTCTTCCCTGCTGACTCTCAGCCCCCAGACACCCCCTTTGCAGATGGGTTTGTCATCAATTCCTGGATTTCCTCCTGCAGGGTTGTTTGGCCTCAGTGCAGCTGAATTCACAGCACATTTGGCTCCTTCCTTGAGCAGGCCTTGCCCTGTAAAAAATCCCACAAAACCCTAAACTGTGTCCCAGGCACACCAAGCACCCTCTTGGTCTTGTGCCACGTGAGCCCAACTCTCTTGGGCTGCAGCCTGGCCTGGGCAGTGTTTCAGCCTGTTTGAAATTAAAACAACATCATCACCCTCAACAACAATAATGGAAGTTAATGATAGTAATAATAGTAATAGTCATAGTAATAATGATAGATAAGTGTTGTCATCATTGTCATATTCTTCTTCACAGAATCATTTAGGTTGAAAAAGATCTCTTAAGATGATCAAGCCCAGGCTTTGGCCTTGATGTTTATTATCATTATTTGGGAGCTTAGGCCCACATGGGTACCACAGAATAGCCGGAGGAGCCATTTCTTTGCCTTTTTTTAAGTTTTATTGCTCCACTGAAGATGTTTCAGGGCTGTTTCTCAGTTGTTCAGCTGCAGGACTGATCAAACCAAAAAGATTTGTAAATTTGTGTTCTGTCTGACATTCGTGGTGAAGGAAAGAGAATCAGAAGAGCTTCCTCTGCTGAGGAGACCACCACGTCAAATTTGAGGTTCCCTGGCCCTGTGTTTAAACCACCAGGTTTTTCCATGAATTTTACACCACCAGACCTGGTCTCTTCAGGAAGGGAGTCCCCTCAAAATGATTGCTGGCACTTGGAAAAACTTTAGACTCTTCCAAACTCTGCTTGTAAAGATTTATGATCACTCCAACAGAGCGAATATCCACAGAGGTGGGGGGTTTTTTGCTGCTTTTTATAAATGCAAACTATTTTCAGGCACAGTGCAGGGAAAACTGCTGGTGCTGGGATGGAGAAACACCAGTCAGTGAGGATTTTATGTTAATAAACTTTCCCCTCACGTGCAGGATTAAGGTTTCAGAGTTGCTGTGGATTGCCCTGCTTCTTTTTATGATCCTGCATGAACAGACACACACTTTCCAACATGTACAGCCTTGCCTTTTCATTAAAAAACATCAAAAACGGGCCGTTCATCAGCCCAGGTGACAGATTAGACTTGGAACAGCCCAGCAGGCTTGTAACAACTCACTCCAGAAATATGATCCAGACAAAGGGGGGAAAAAAAAACCCGCGGCTGAGCTGCACTGAACCACAATGACACAGGCTGGAAGTTCTGCTCTGCAGCAACATCTAGTGATGCTTTTGTGCACTGAAACCCAACCCTTTGGTTTAGATTCTCGTGGAGGGAATAGCAGGTTGGAGTGGGGGATGGCTGAGCAGCTCCCTTGAAGCCCCAAAGGGGCTATCTGGCAACTTATTTGTTGCTTATGGTTTGAAAAGGTGCCTATGTAAACCTTCCCCTTTTTGTGCTCAGGTAGAGAGCTTTGATATTGAAGTTTTGTCTTAATTAAAGAATGGAGATTTTTGCAATGCAAAATGGTCACCCCTTCTTTACCATTAAAAAGGGCACAAAGGACCAGTTGGACCTATGTTGCAATGGAGCTGTTCCAAACCCATATTTTTTCCTACAGAAAGAAGGTGAAAATTATAGCAGGGGTTTCTTGAATGTTGTGTAACAATCTTTAAATACTATTAAAATGTGCTTTAGAACTGTATTGGCCACTTGATTGCTGTAAGTTAAACTAAACCTTTGAGCAGCTCCCTTGAAGCCCAAAAGGGACAAGATTCCAGATGGGAACCTCTAGACCTGGTTTAGCCATGGTCATGAGTTTGTGGCTGAACAAAACTGAATTCTTCTGAACCCCCACTGTACTCACCCAGCTGAACCACTGACCTTGGCACAAGGTTTCATAACATTCAGTCCAGAGGAAAATGGCTTTAAATGGCTTTAAATTTCAAGAGGGCAGGTTTATGTTGGATGTTAGGAAGAAATTGTTCCCTGTGAGGGTGGGGAGGCCCTGGCACAGGTGCCCAGAGAAGCTGTGGCTGCCCCTGGATCCCTGGAAATGTCCAAGGCCAGGTTGGACGGTGCTTGGAGTAAGCTGGAATAGTGAGAGGTGTTCCTGCCCATGGCAGGGGGTGGCACTGGATGAGTTTTAAGGTCCTTTCCAACCCAAACCGTTCTGATTTCATGATGCTGAGGTTGGCAGAGCTCAGATGGGGAATATGGAGCTGTGGAAAGACCATCCTGACCTTGGGAACATCTGATTGCCCTGCCTGGGGAGGTGCTGCTGACCCCCACGGGGCTGTTGGCCACAGCACAGGCAGGTGTCACCCCAGGAAGCCTGGCCAGGATCAGTTAAGCTCTGATGAGCTTTTACCCTCTCCCTTTGCCATGGAGAGAGGGAAGTGTGTAGCTGTAAATTCTGGGGGCCTTGCCCTGGAGAGGCACCAGGGCTGGTTTGCAGCTGCAGACAGGCAAGGAAAGAGGGGGCAGCTGGTCCCTGGCTGGGGTGCAGTTTGTCCTCACAGCTCCTTCTGCTCCTTCTCCAGATGCCTACTCCCTGTCCGTGAGAGACAACAACTCTGCCCACGGGGACATCATCAAACACTACAGGATCCGCTCCCTGGATGGAGGGGGGTACTACATCTCCCCCAGGATGACTTTCCCCAGCCTGCCAGAGCTCATCCATCATTACAGCCGTGAGTTATTCACCTTCCCCTCGTGGGTCTGTGTCCTGGGAGAGAGCAGGGATGGAGGGAGGACAGGCTTGGGAGACACCACATCTGCTCCAGGTGTGGGCCAGGTGTGATCCTACAGACAGAACCCACGTCCTGGTTTCCATCCTGGGGGATTGCAAGGGTGAGCTCTGCCCACAGCCCTAAAATCAGGGAGTGTCTCTCATCCAGAGATGAATGGTGTTGGGATATGCAGGAGGGATGTGTGGGAAGGAGGGTTTGGAATAACTGGGCAGGGTAATTTGCTCCTCTATGGCTCCCTTTGAGCTTTTTCCTTTGATTGGGACCATTCTGGGTGCCTTGATCCCTGTGGCTGAAGCATTTCATGGAATCATAGAATTATTAAGGTTGGAAAAGCCCTCTAAGACCATGGAGCCTGAGGCACTGCCAAGGCCACCACTGCCCCATGTCCCCAAGTGCCACATCCACACAGCTTTTAAATCCCTCCAGGGATGGGGACTCCACCACTTCCCTGTGTGGTTGTGGAGGTTTTCCGTGGGTTGATTTTTCTTGGAATGTGTGGATGGAGGAGGAGGAGGAAGAGGAGGAGGAGGAAATTTTCTCTGCAGTCCCACTGAACTGTCCTGTGCTTTGCCCTCATACAGAGAAAGGGGATGGGCTGTGCCAGCGCCTCACAGCTCCCTGCACATCCCTGGTTCCCCAGAGACCCTGGGCACAGGACGAGTGGGAGATCCCCAGGGAAGCCCTGAAGCTTGTGAAGAAGCTGGGCAGTGGGCAGTTTGGGGAAGTGTGGATGGGTAAGTGCAATTCCCCCCAATTCCAGGAAAAAAAATATAGAGGAGATGGAAAACCCCTTTTTTTTTCCTTAAAGAAAGACTATTCTGGGAGTGGGGATCCTTAAGGATGAACACATATTTGTGGGTACACACAAAGTAGTGCAGAATTCCTGGGAAGGACTGGACAGCTCATGTTTGCACAGATCAGTGGCTGAGCAAGGGGGATGGGCTGTTGAAGTCACTATTTATTCATCTCTTGGGATATGCCCTCATTCCTCCTGGGAATCCTGGGCATGACTGTAGGAGTCCATGTCACACCCACCAGTGGATGACATTTTCCCACTTTTTCTGCCTCCCTGTTCCACTTTTTACCCCAGATCTCAATCCCTGGTGCCTTCCTGCCCACTGCTAATCAGCAGGAGAGGAAGTGAGGGGAGCTCAGCTTCCTTTGCCGCCCTCTTTGTGGTTTCTGGTTGCCTTGGAAATCGAGATTGTGGACAGGACCAGGCTGAGTTCATGTGCTGGCTGCACAGCCCTGCCCTTTTGGATGGCATTTGGATGATTTGAGAGCCCAGACAGTCACAGGACCCAGGGGTTTCACCCAGAAAGGGTCTGGGAGGGTTGTGTGAGGATGGGCTCACTGCAGGGACGATCCCCAATGCAGCCTCACGGGTTGACAGCTGTGACATGAGTGTCCCTTCTCCCCTCACTCCTGCTGGCACTGGGATTTACCACGTTGTTTCTTTATGAGGGATTCAAGCTGTCCCTGTGGTTTTCTGCTCCGTGAGCTCTTCTCCTCCTCACTGCACAACCCCGTAGAGCCCGCAGAGAGTCCCAAAATTCCTCAAAGCATCATCATCATCTCTCCACAGGCTACTACAAGAACAACGTCAAGGTGGCTGTGAAGACCATGAAGGAGGGCAGCATGGATCCTGATGCCTTCCTGGCAGAGGCAAACCTGATGAAGAAGCTGCAGCACAACAAACTGGTCCGGCTGTACGCCGTGGTCACCAAGCAGCCCATCTACATCATGACAGAGTACATGGCCAATGGTAAAAACCCCCCCTGGAGCTCTTGCTTGGGCTTCTGCAAAATGAGTTTGGTGATCTGGTCAATGGTCCTGTGATTTTGCAAAAGTTTGGGAAAGAGATTTTCTGGGTGATGAGAAAAGATATGGTGATGCTCCGTTTGGAAGGGTGTTTAAAGTTCTGCTCTCCATTGTTCTCACTGGAAGTTTGTGTCAGGTTTTTGCTCCCCTCGCGGTGAAATTGTCCTTTCTTTTGCCCCTCTTGTCTGTGACACTTTAAATGATGAATGCCCAGCAGTTTTCAGCAGATCTGTGCAAAACAGAGGGGAATTTGGGCTATTTGGGAGTTTTCCTAATGGGAGATGCTCCAGTGGACACCCATTCTGGTTTCCTCAGATTTTCTTTAGAATGGAGGCAGATTTGTTGCATCTATTCAGAGAAGCACCAGGGAAAACAAATTTATAGATTATTCAGCAGAGTTACAGCAGTGCCTCCTCTCCTGCAGGGTGTTTGCTGGATTTCCTGAAGACAGAAGTAGGAAGCCAGCTGAACCTCCCCAAACTCATCGATATCTCTGCTCAGGTCAGTGAACAGCAGCTGGGAAAAGGATCCAAGGTTTGTTGTTGCCTCAGTGCAGTTCCTGCAATTCTGAAGTCAGTCAGAGCAAAGATTTCCTGGAGGAAAACAGCTCCTCCTGGTGTGTGTGTGTGTTCTCTTAGGGATCCTCCTCATCCCTCTCGTGTCCATGTGCATGTCAGCTCTGCCCTTAGGGCAGCCCTCTGATAGCTTAGTGCAGGGCTAGTGATCTGGAGTTTGGGTTTTTTTGAGGGGTGGTTGAGTTTATTTTGGTCTGATTTTATTTATTTTGCTTTTCGGCCTTGCTGAGCAGGAAAAAAAGTTTTCCTTTTTCTTTTTACCAAAAAAGAAGAAAAAGCACAACAAAGGAACTCCCAATGCAGGACCAGCACCTCTGCCCTTCTGATGATGAGGCATAAAAGATGTTCTGACCCTCAAATCTGGGAATGTTGCTCTTTAGGAAAACAAACTTTTAACTTTTAAGCATCCCCAGGCTGCAAACCTTAATAGTTGCAGCTGCACTTTAACATTTTAGTCCAGAAGTGCCTCTAAACACAAATAGGGCAAAATGAGGGAAATCTCATGAAGAATGAGAATGGAAAAGTCACTGCACTTTGGTCCCAGCCAGCTGGTGACAGAATTTGGCTCATCCAGAGCAGGGTTAGACTAATTAGAAAGTACTGGGGGAAAAATCCTGGAACATGAGCCTGAATAAAGCTGAATAAAGGCCTGGGATTTATCCATAAAATCACTCAGCCTCTCTTGGCAAAGGGGACCTGAGGAAATAATGTGTAAAGGTTTGCTGGTTCCAGCCATCATCATTCACTTTTTAATGAATTAACTACTGGAGACTCTTAATATTTTAGAAGATGTTTTATGACAGTGAAAGACTTTCCTTCTTGCTTTAACCAGGATGAAAAGATTTAAATTCTTTAAAGCAGTGGCACTTTCTGTCATTTTTACTTTCAATTGTCCATAGGGGGATAGAGGAACCTTTTTCTGTTCTTCCCCTCTTCTGATAAATCTTCCATATCTGCAGCTTCATCACTGTTATCTGTGAGATGTTATGGAGACAAATTCACCCTCCCTGTTTTGTGTCTTTGACTTAATTACTTCCCTCCTTCCCTCCTCTCCTGAAATCCCCACTTCCCTCCCTCCATCTTTCATTGTTTCATTCCCTCTCTTGAAAATTATGGCCTGTGGTTTGTTTTAAATTCCTGAGAATAAGGAAAATGATCCCAATTAATCCATATTACAGAGCCCTTGGGTTTAGTGGGAGCATTCCCCAGAAACTGGCAAGATGCATTTCTGTGCAGGACGAAGTTGTTGCAGCCAGAGCAATCTCTGGGGTGACTCAGAGCAAAGATTTTGGTCAATGCTACAGAATTATGGAATCACAGAATGGTTTGGGTTTGAAGGACCTGAAAAATCATCTCATTCCCACTTCCTGCCATGGGCAGAGACACCTCCTACTATCCCAGGTTGCTCCATCCAGCCTGGCATTGGACACTCCCAGGGATCCAGGGGCAGCCACAGCTTCTGTGGGCAAACTGCAGCACACACCAGGACCAGGATAATGGAACACAGACCAAACCCCCACACCCCAGTGATGCAAAACCCTCACAAGTCACCCTCAGCACGGGGTAGGAAGGATTTTACCCATCCCTGAGGCCTTGGTGTCAATGGGAAGCACAACTTTCATCCTTCCTTCTGCCACCCCAGCACCACCTCCCCAGGGCAGGGACTCGCACATTGCCTGGGTATCTCTGGGAGGAGCAGCAGGAGGAAAGGGCAGTCTGCTGAGCTATTTTGCAATCTGTTTGTCTGTGGTGTTGGGGTGACATCACAGCCCAACAGGCACCCAGCCCTCTCGCGCGCAGTTTCTGATCCAATGACATCCGTGGGAGTCAAAATTAGAACAGCCTGGGCCAATGCACTCGATCCTGTGGTCAGTCTTGAGGGTAAATGCTTGAAAACACTCAGGGCTGGAAGGGGCCGAGCACCAGGTCCTATCTCATTAGCATCAGGACAGGAAATTACATCAATTCTTCCATTTTCCACTGCAGAAAGCCCTTGCACTAGAGGGGTGTTGACACAGGTTAGAAATGCAGCATTGGAAAGTATGTGTGAGTATCCTGTTTGAAACCACATGAGAGTTCTCAGGCTCATGTGAATCTATATGGAGTGGAAAATTGCCCTGCCCTCACCCACAGGCTCTTGTAAGCTTTAATAGATGCTACCCCTTGCTGGCAGGGGCTGCACAGACCCACTCACCTTCCCAATAAATGCCCAATACAAATCTGAGAATCAACCTGACAATCTCTGTCTGCTTTCAATCTCCCTTTCCAACCCCTAGCACTCATCAATGAAATATTGATGCTGTCATTGATAGAGGCTCGTCACACACCAGGCACCTCGATTAGAATTTAGGGAGAAATTCTTCCCTGTGAGGGTGGGGAGGCCCTGGCACAGGGTGCCCAGAGAAGCTGTGGCTGCCCCTGGATCCTTGGAAGTGTCCAAGGCCAGGCTGGATGGGATTTGAAGCAACCTGGGATAGTGGAAGGTGTCTCTGCCCATGGTAGGAGGTTGGAATGAGAGGATCTTTAAGGTCCTAAGGTCCCTTCCAACCACTCTATAATTCTATGATTTGCTGGTTTGGTTTTTTTGTGGGTTTTTTTCCCCCCTTTTCTTAATTCACATATTTAACCTGGAATATTTATGACTAAAATGCCCACTGGAGAGCAGAGGCTTGTGGCAGAAACTGGGAATCCAGTGATGTGGTTTCAGCTCTTGCTGCAGACATGACTCGGGGCCGTGACCTCTGAGTGAAACAGAGAGTGGTGCTTCTCTTCTGCTTCACTTGGCTGCTCAGGCTGGTCAGGCTGAATATCTGCACCTGCACAGGGGCAATATCAGTTTATTCACCTGTCTGCTGATCCACCTGTCCGTCCATCCCTCCACCCACCCATCCATCCATCCATCCATCCATCCATCTATCCATCCATCCATCCATCCATTCACATCCCTCCATCCATCCATCCATCCACCCACCCATCCATCTTTTCATCCGTCCATCCATC